>JAUMHP010000026.1:3562658-3581462 GCA_032361065.1 Enteromius trimaculatus
ACATGGCGCCCGCAGCAACACTACAGACACAATAATAGCTCCGCCTTCTTTCTTTCTGGAGACATTTGGGTGGAGTTATGAAAAGCGGGGGTGTGTTTAAACGAGTCATTGTAGGAGGGTGTGGACAAGTCAGAACTTTTATAAAGAATATCTCTTCGGTTTTTAAACTTTAATCTTTGTAACTTTACAGATCTTCTTTATGCACCCAGAGTTTGACATTTTAAATCTCATCATATGACCTCTTTAAGAGTCGTGCAAATGGAAAGTAAAGCAAAAAGTCTGAATGATCCTAAAAATAGACTTGATTTTCTTAATGCATAAAATCTAATTTTCTTTGATTTATGGGCTGGAATACGAGCTGTGAGTGTTTTCATGAACATGTAAATGCTGATCTGTGTTTAGAGCGTCTCTGATCTCCAGCTCTGTCTTCAGCTTCTTCTCTCTGTCTCTCTCTCTCAGGATGAAGGATGACGACCCCTTATTTCCACAAGTGCAGTATCAAAAGACTTTTGCTCTGCTACATATCACAGGAGGCGAGCGAGTCCCGGGGTTTTACCGGAAGAGAGCCGGAAGAACTGGAGGATTTTTTTTTTCTGCCAACTTTCTTCTTTTTCTTTTTTCCCCCCGCTTCGGCATTTGCAGAATGCTTTTTTGGCCTTTTTGCAGAGACCGACTTTTTTGCTGCTGTTTTTTTTAGACGAGGTCGAGAAGAAAAAGAGAAACAAAAAAAACCTTTATGAACACATTATGCTCAAAGCATGCACACACACACACACACACACACACACACACACACACACACACACACACACACACACACACATCTGAGACCATATCCTCGCCTTTACATGCACACAGAACTCCTCATGTAAATATATTGATCTCCACACACACACCAGCCTGCTGCCATTTTTGGTTTTCGTGCCTACACTGGTATCTGCGCTCTGGACGAGAATCCAGGAATATCTACATGCATCATTCCTTAGAAAATAGGGACCAAAGGACTACACGCTTTTTAATATATATGTATACACACACATATATATATTTAAAAAGTCAAGAACTCTTACCTTGTAGCTGCAAGTAAAATGAATACTAACGTAAATAGTAGAAGAGCGTACATCTGTAGGTCCGGCACCCGACCAAACCTTTGCTCTGGTAGCTGTTTCTTGCACCGACGTAGTTTAGAAATGTAGAAAATAGGAGTAGAGTTGTTCATTTTTCATGTTTTGTATTTATTTTTATTAGCGAAGAAAATACTTGAACTTGTACAGAAGGAAGGCGGATGTACAGAGAACGTTTGGCGCTCTTTCTCCATTCCATCACGGATTCGGGATATATCCCAGAAGCCTTTGTGTTCGTGCGACAATCCACTGACCATCGGACGAGGCTTCTTGTGCTCGGAGAGAAAGATCGTCTCTGAACTTCAGACTTTAACGAGACGAATTGGAGGAGGACGATAGCTACTGAAACTGCCAAATGGACCACAAACGATTGAGACTGAACCCAATCTGACTGAACTGATCGTATCGCTCACATTCACACTAGATTATTTTCTTACGTAGTGTTTTTGTCTTGCTTTCTAGTTTAAATATTAGTGCCGTCAAACAATTAATCACATCGAAAATAATGGGTTTTGTATATTGCATAATATATGTGTGTACATACAGTATATATTTAGAAAATATTTACATAGATATTAGTATCATTTAATTTAAACGAATATTTAATACATTGACATAATTTATATATATATATATATATATATATATGTGTATGTGTGTGTATTTATATATACATAATAAATACACACAGATTATTTAAACAAATACTTTTATTTTGGATGCGATTAATCGCGATTAATCATTTGACAGCACTAAAAATATTTTAATACTCTTGAATCTAAAGGCATTTACTTGACAAGAAAAAAATAATTATCTAAAAAATATGTAATACTTTAGCTTAAAACAAACTAAATTATCTGCCAACAGTGTGAGAGAAATCATCTCAAATCAAAGGCTAAACAAGATTATTTTTCTCACCCCGCTGGCAGATATTTTAGTTGGATGTAATATAAGTCGATTTACTTGTCAAGTTTGCATCTTGATTCAAGAATTGTTTCTTAGTATTTTTTACCTTGTTTTCTAGTATAAATATAGTAAGAAAATCATATTTTGCAGCATCACACTTTGCTTGAAACCTTTACGTATAATGCATTTTACAGATGCTTATTTTATAAAGTGATTTTCTTTCTCAGTATTTTTGTCTTGTTTTCTAGTAATATCTATAAATTCACGAATCAGGGTGCATTTACTTGACTTCAGATATTATGCCTTATTTTCGAAAAATATATTCCAATTTTCTTTTAGTTTTTACGTAAATTAAGTAAAAATATCATCCAATGGGGCAAGAAAAATAATCTTGTTTAGCATTTAAATGAAAATGATTTTTCTTTCCCCATTGGCAGATCTTTTTCACTTGTTTAATGCAAAAACGAACAAAATTTGGATACATTTTTCAGAACACAAGACACAATATTTTTATATTTACTAGTCAAGTAAATGCATCCTGATTCAAGAATGTGTAGATATTTATTCTAGAAAACAAAATAAAAATACTAACAAAGAAAATTCCAAAAAAATCCAAAACTTAAGATTAGTTGCTGCCTTCACATTTTTTAGGGATAATCACTTTGGTTTGACAAATAATATCAACTTAAATGGCATTAAACTGACTTCTGTGTGTAATTTTGGAGCTTATTTTGATGAGTTTAAAGTAATGCAAAAACATAAGCTGCCATGACTCATTTTGACCAGATCGTGCTATACATTTTAAAGTGTGTTACAAGCCATAATTAATGCATTAAAATACATCTAAAATGCATTATATGGTATAAAGGCTTCAGGTAAAGTGCTACCAATATAAATATTTAGTCAACATGAAACCACATTTACTGTTTTGAGAAAAGTAAAGCGGAAACCGTCAAGAATTGATTCTCTGAGCTTTTTATTGTATAAAAAAGTCATTTTATTAAAACTGAGGCCAGAAATATGAATTCATATGTTGAAAATGGTCCGTGTGGATTTCATGTTGACTCTGAAGGAGAATGATTTTGATCAGATTGCATGTTTCTCCACATCATTATATTTTTGGATTTCACACATCTGTTCTGGACGAGCTTCATCTTCAAACCCGGACCAGAAATAATTGAGAAAAGGATTAAAACGCAAGCCTAGCTTCTGAAGCTCAACAGTTTCCATACGTTTAGAAACAGCATCCGTTTCAGATGTTTTTGTGCTGTGCTGACCAGGCCTTAAAAACAAGTGCTCACCTCAAAGTTTGACCACCAGAGATTCCTTCATCTTCGTGTATATCCAGAAATCAGAAATCAATGGGCAGGTCTTTATCTGGTCACGGACTGCGTGTGAATCTGGGTCTCAGAGACCGAACCTGACCTCTAAACCTTCATGCCAGCATACGAGACGTTTATCCTTTAACAATACGCTCCCATCAGGATCCCAAAGGACCAAAACCATGCAATTCTGCCATGCTGCCTGCGCTTGACCGCTGTAGAAGAGGTAACGGCCTGCCCATGTCTGCTTCATCGCACGATGTTGTGAGGAAATCTCCCTGCAGTCGTCTCACAGCATTCCTCTGATCCTGAGTTTGATTCACTCCGTCCTGCGCTGATCGACTCACTTGCTGGAAAGCGTTTCTTAATCATTACAGTTTGCACTACAGTAGTTCTAGTTAAAAACCTGCTGATGTGCTTCACGCAAGGATCTTTTTATCTGCATTATCATTTTGTATGAATATATATCTGAGCGATTCCCATCATTCATGAAGCTGAAGCGAAGCCTTCAGATTAGTTTGTGTTATTTTAACATTTTGACAATGGTGAATTAGATCTTTACATGTTGTTATTTTGTTTGTTTTATTAATTCTGTCTTAGTTCTAGTGTTAGTTTTACTAATGATTTTTGTCTTGTTTTTCAGTACAAATATCAAACTGCTTAGCGAAAAAAAATCTACATTTTGTGAGTTGTTTCTTAAAACAAGAATATATATATATATGTTCTGTCAAAAAATTAATTGCATCCAAAATAATTTTTTTGTTTAAATATGTATTTGTACTGTATGTATTTCTTAAGTATATATAAATACACACACATGCATGTATATATTTAAAAAAAAATAATAATAATAATAATAATTTATGTGTGTGTCTTTACATATGCATAACAAATACACACAATACACATACATATATAAACAAAAACTTTCATTGTGGCTGTGATTAATCTTTTTTATATATATATATACATTATTTATTTTTCTATGGACAGAATTTGACTTTTTTCTTTTTAAACAAAAACATATCTTAAACAAAAAAGTGTCTTTAATTAATAATGTTTAGCTATTTGTGCTGAAAAATGACAAAAAATACTAAGAAAATCTGATTATAGATATTTATTTTCGTTTCAGTTAAAACGTATTTTATTTCAAATAACTTTTTTTTAACAGTTGTGGTTTTATTCAATAATAACCCTGTTGAAAGTGCCAAATGAAATTTCTCAAGTGTTTGACTTTAGGACGTGACATGTGGCCAGCAATGGTTTCCCATGCTAGGAATTTGCGCTCTGCGTTTATCCCATAGAAGTGCACACACACACACACACACCCGGAGCAGTGGGCAGCCCGGGGAGCAGTGCCTTGCTCAAGGGTCTCACCTCAGTCGTGGTGTTGAAGGTGGAGAGAGCACTGGTTATTCACTCCCCCCCACCCACAATCCCTGGCAGACCTGGGACTCAAACCCGTGACCTTCGGGTTACGAGTCCAACTCCCGACCTATTAGGCCACGACTGCCCCCCTCATTTTTCATAAATCCTCAGTATTTTATTTTGATAAACACCTGCTTGTCTTTGACTGACAGACATTTTTCAGTATTTGACTCATTGTCTGGTTTGGTGCTGCTGGTGTTTTCTAGACTAGGTCGGGTCTGTAGAAACGAGGCCAGAGCTCCTGCCGGGCGTCTGGGTTAAAGTGCCATATATCTGTAGCCACAACAGAGCAGAAGATCGCGCTAAATTTATCAGCTCTAAATCAAGCGCCGTCTGTTCACCTTCACTTACGTTCAGAGTGAGTTCAGTGGAGCTTAAAGGGTTTGGGAAAGTTTTCCACATCTGTGTGCTCGAGTTTAGAACAAGAGAAAGTGCTTATGATCTGTCTCAGTGCCAACACTGCAAAATACAAGAATATCTGTGTTTTTGTCTTGTTTTCCAAAACAAAGCTTCTAAACTCTTACTGAATTACATGAAGTCTAAAAACTGTATCAAAATTTAGTTTAAACTCAAAACAAGAATAAATATCAGCCAGTGGGATCAGAATAATTATACTAATTTAAAGGGTGACGGAAACTTTTTTTTTTTCTTTTTGCCTTATCGGAAGATCATTTTCTTGTTTTAAGCAAAAACTAATTAAATTTGATACATAAGATCTATGATTTGGCATAATAATATGATTTTGCATCTTAAATGTATATCAGTTTAATAATAAATATAGTTTGGGGGTTTTTTTCGTTTAGTTCTCCAGTACAAATATTAATTTACGAATGTTTAGATATTTGTACTAAATAAGACAAAATTATCAGTTCACTGCAAAAATAATAGTATTTTTTTAATCCATAAATATCTAAACATTCTTGAATCAACATCATTTTCTGTTTTTGATACGCAGTCTTCAGATATTGTTTTATGGCAGGACAAAAATACAAGAATTTGTTACTTTTTGCTTAAAACAAGTAAATAATACACAGGGCCAAAATAACAGTCTATATTCTTAAGGAAAACAAGATCATTTTGGCATTTTATATTTTTTCTTGTTTTGTGCAAAAAAAATATATAATTATGATGCATTTTTTATGCTTAACATAACTTAATATCTTATTAGTCATTATGTTTCTCAAGTAAATTATTATTAATTTAAAAATATTTAGATATTTATAATGGAAAACAAGGCACAAAATACTATTACTATACTATAAGATATACATTTTTCGCAGTGAATGTAGTTACTGTATGAAGAACACGATGATGTCTGTCAGGCTCATCTCTGTGTTGCTCTGGCCTTCGTTGAGCGCTCGTTCGGGGTTCGTTAAGAGGTCACACGAGTGAAGAACGTTCCGGAGCGAAGAGCGGATGCCCTCAAGCTCGACTCTCCCCAAAAATAGCTAGGATTGTCAAGAGAAGGAAGTCAAATGTAATTGACTACAAGTCAAGAAATAATGAAAGGAACCATTTCAGACAGGGAAGAAATGAACTCTCCTCGTTGAATAGTTATTTTTTGTGGCTGGGCTGATGGGGTTTAATAGCAGGCAGAAACGAGATGTAGAGGGCATTGAAACGCATGCAGGCGCAAAACCTGAGAGGCCACAGATCTCTTTTAACTCTCAGGGCATCAGACTCAGTGATGTCATGGTCTGTGGATCCTCTCGGGCACCTGACATGTGGAGCGAGACAAGCATCTTCCTGCAGAAGCCTAGAGGAAGATGAAAGCATGTGCAATCATGTTCAATGAAGCTACAATTCAAAGCAAAAAAAAAAAAAAGGCAATTTTTTAAATTCTGTCGTGATAGCTAGCGAAACTAGAGACTTCGCTTCGTTAGCTTAGCTTCGTCCAGCGTGTTAATATAATCAGAATAGATCGTAGCACAGGGTGGAGGGGTGGGGCTAGTGTGGGGTGGGCGGGTCATTTGTGTGGGGGCGGGGTTTGGGTAACGTTTGAATTGCTCCCTGGTCATTTTGACTGATTTTTCTGTATTTATTCCAGGTTCAGTGCTGAGCCGGACTGGTTGTTTTTTATGCTTTTCTACCCTTCTGCGAGTTCCGTTAGCGTTTACATGAGCTTGTTCAGAGAGTATGGACTTGTGAATGAACAGCAGTGAGTTTGGTCCACTTGGAGGTCGAGAGTGCAGGGAACGAGCTGTTCGACACACGTGTGGTCAGTGTCTCATATCTGTCATATCTCACCTTGAAATAATCAGAAAGTGAATTTAATAAAGAAAATGAAGCCTATTTTTAGGATTATGGTAATTTGTATTGCACAATTTAAATACATTTATTTCTCAAATTCTCATAATTACAATGCAAAAACATGACGTGAAAACAATAATTATATATTATTGAAATCATGTATTTTTGACGTCATGCTAAAGCTTGAGTGAAATTCATATGATTTTGGACCTAATACCTCATAATTCCTGTATTATTATTTGTACCTGATTAATTTGTTGCTCATAAAAAAAGTCGATTTTTTATTTTCGGATAGGAATATTTGTGTGCTGCCATACATTTTATTAATGATTACATTCAGTCATTTTATTACTACATCAATGAGGGGAAAAAGACAATTAATATATTCACTGAGTTTAAGAGACGAAAGCTATAAAAGTATTTATGATGAGTACTGTAGAAAGAAATATTACTTGTGTCTTTGAAGCACTAATATTACAATGACTTTTATATTCACGCTGCAATGCTTGTTTTTTCTTTGATTTAATGTTAAAGCTGAGGGTTTCTGAATCTCCAGTGTTACTGGGTTTTGATTGGCATGTCATGTGATGACATCACTTCCTCCCTAGAACGTTATAAGATTTCAAGAGTTTTGTAATGGCTCATGATTTACTTCCTTTACTTCAATGTTCCTAATTCTGTAAAGACTTGCTGGTTTCTAAATATTTGTTTCTTATTTTTGAATTTTTTTTTTTTTTTTGATACCAGATATTTACCTTGAAACTGTATTCTTATATTGTATGTCTTCTTGTTTGATGATTTGTTTTGCTCATATTCACCCGTTTGTTTCAATGAACTGTGAAGAGGTTTTTGAATGTGCTGGTTGTCTGTCAATGAATGAAGCTTCAAAATATCTCTAGATATAAAAGAATTGTTCCGTCATAGAATAAAAAAATTTAACATTTTAATTTTTATCTAACATTTCCGACTTCTTTATGTCTCGCAGTTATGAAATAAGTCTGAATTATGAGACATAAACTCACAAATACAAGACAAAAGTCAGAATTATAAGATTTAAACAGTTAAGAGAAAAAAATGTCAGAGTTCTGTGATATAAACGATTACAAGACGAGAGTAAGGATAATGAGATATAAACTCATAATTACAGGACAAAAAGTCATGATAATGAGATATAAACAAATACAGAAAAAAATGTGATAATGAAATGTAAACACAATTACAGGGGAAAAATAATGAGAGATAAACACAATTACAAGAAAAATGTCAGAACTATGGGAGAAAAATTCATATTTCAAGACAAAAGTCTGAGGTTTGAGATACAAACTCACAATTAAAGGGAAAAAGTCATAATAATGAGATACAAACACAATTACAAGGAAAAGATAAACTCAATATTATGAGACAAAATCTGAACTATGAGATATAAACTCACATTTGTTGTCAGAATTCTGAGACACATGAAGTTATTGTTTTAGACAAAAGTCAAAATTATGAGATCAAAATTTGAGATATAAACACAATTACAGGAGAAAAGGAATTATGAGACAAAAGTCAGAATTATGAGATGTAAAATTGCTAGACAAAAGTCAGAATTATGATATCAAAATGTGAAATAATGAGACAAAACTTAGAATTACATTTACATTTAGTAATTTAGCAGATGCTTACAAATGCTGACAACAGAAGCAATCAAAAGCAATAATATGCAATTGCTCGTCTCAGCACACATAGCAAGTTATTATTATTATTATGAGATATAAACACAACTGTAAAAATGTGAAAAAAGTAAGTTAATTATGAGACAAAAGCTCGAATTATGAGATATGAACTTACAGAGAATTTCAAGGCGGGAAAGTCAGAAATGTGAGATACTGTACAAATTGTATGAGAAAAAGTCGCAATTATGAATTTTATATTTTCATTCCTTGACGGAATTAGGATTCCATGTAAAGAATATTAATGTGGGATAATTTCAATGCGGTAATTGTCTTAAAAGAAGAGTTCAGCCAAAAATGACACACATGCTGTTGTTTCTTCTTCAGTGGAGCACAACTACAAAACAATCTTCATACTGTACCTTTTATGTTCAACACAAGAAAGACTGTAATACAGGTTTGTGAGTGAGGAAATGGAGACATTTTTGGGGTGAAACATACCTTATTGAATAAGCATGAATGAAGGGTGAAGAAGCTCACATCTCTCGTTTTCTACCTAAAGCTGTTTGGACCAAACTGACACGAGGAAGCTGGACTCTTTTTCCCATGATTCCATGCCGAGACTTTTCCAGAAGAGAGACAACAACATTCATAGCTTCTTTTTAAAGTTCTCTCATGCTTTTCTAATCTTTGGTTCGATGCATCAGGACGACGGTCAATTCGTTCACACAAAAACCTCTGTTGAGTTGCAATGAAATCTCTTTCGACTCTTTGAAAGAAACACGTTTACTTGAAGAGACACAAGCCTTTAGCTCATGCTGTTCTGTTGAATCAGAGCTGTAAGATAGTCTGGGTTTCCCTCCCTGCTCATGATCTCTGTAGCTCTAGATGCTGATATTCTGCTTAGACTCTAAATAAAGCACAGTCCTGTAGACCAGATTGCCTCGTTTCATTCTCCTCTCCGTCTCTCACAGACCAACATTAGCAGCGTGTGTGCCTGGATTCATTGAAATAATGGTGTTAAGCACATCCCAATAGCAAATCATTTAAAAAGGGCAAATAATGAATAATTAATGGCGTGAGGGGGGTGAATTCATTAAAATAAAATGTTTTTTCTTGTACCGGAAAACTCCCTCGCCTCAGCATTTAAACAGGAATTATATGCATATATTAATGTTTCATAATGCAAAGCAGGTTCTTACGTGTTTAACATTTTAATAATCAGATACATTCAGAATTGAGATTCACGTTTCCTTTCTTAAGTGAATGCTAATAAAAACCATGCATTCTGCAAAGCTGTATAATGACTTCAGGAGAGATGTCAGCTTGGGGCATGTTGTCACATGCATTAGAAGTTAAAATATAACCTATTTGTATGATTTGAATTTTTTTTTGTAGTCAGATGAACATTAGAAATAAGAAACATGAACATTTATTGCAGTTTCAAGAAAAAAGGGAAAAAATTGATATTTATAATATGTGTTGTATAATACAATTTAAAATGCACACACACACAAATTTGGAAAAGTGCAATTTTAAATATAATTTCTTTTAAATATGACTCGACACAAATCCAGATGATCAAACTGAAGTCACAGATCAATTCTGGCAAAATAAAAACATTTCGTCTGTAGTCAAAATCAAACCACACACATAGTGGATACTAATTGCTCTCAAATAGGAAAAAAATAGGAAAATACACACATATGCACAAACATGTGTATGACATGAGGAGAAACAAATCTCCAGTGGCTCCTGTTTAAACACTCAAACTCACAAAAACAAATCACACCTAAGTTGTAAGTAACAAAATATAAAAAGATGAAATATTCCTCTCCAAAAGGGAAAAAATACCACATGTGTATATATATATATAAATATATACGTGTGTGATGAGCGCTCTCGTCCTGCAGGTGTAGAATCTTCAGTGAGAGTGTGCAGAGCTCCTCAGCTCGTGTGTGTGTGTGGAACTCAATGAGATATGAATATTTAACACAACTCAGTTCATGTGTGATTTGTTATAAATGTACCAAACTTTGTCATGTCACAGGATCCTTGTATCTCTCTTTTTAGTGAATATCCTGTCATGTGAATGTGAGCAGGTCTGATGAGGAGTTGATCACAGGATCTGGTGTATTAGAATGATTTCTGATGTGACACTTAGGACTGGAGTATTGATGCTGAAACATCACAGAAATACAGTTTAGCAGATATTCACATAGAAAGCAGCTGTTTGAAATTGTAATAATATTCTTTTTTATGTATATTCAATCAAATAAATGCAGCCCTGGAGAGCAAGTCTAAAGTCTGATTTGTAAACTTATCGTGCTCCTTTTCTCAGGAGAAACATATGTGAAGCATCAGCAAACGTCCTCCGTGTGTTCTCAGGAGATATCGTTCGTGATTTCTCTTTCCTCTAGAAATCAAAAGTCAAATGTAACCTGAGACTTTAGCTCTGCTCCGCTCTCGTGATGTTTCACTGTTTGTGTGGCTCTGGACCCATCTGATCCGTCAGCAGCATGAATAAAAAGAGCTTGTAAATAAAAGGCAATCTAAAGCTGAGCAAAGAAAGCTTTGATCCTATTATGTGTCTCAAAAGCGTAATCAATATCCAATCAAGAGAAATACGCGACGAGGGCTTCTCTTGTCACGGGTTACGTCTCCATCACAGCAGGCCAGATGTGGCAGGGACGAGGTGTTTAGGAGAGACAGAGAGAGCCAGAGATAATTACAGCAGGGATGCGGAGGAAGACGACGGATTAGAGGTGAACGAAGAAGCACTCAGTTCCCAACAAACAGCTGAGCGCCGTTTACATAATTACTGACTCCGTCTCCAGATGACTGAGCTGAAGGGCAAATCAACAGCGTCGCTCCTCCGGAAACATTCTTCTCTCCTTCACTTTTGCCCTCGCCTTGCATTTCAAGGCTCAGAGTCTGTTTGCAGGCGCTGGTGTTTTGCATTCGAACGGTTCATTTCTGATCAAATGAAATGCTTTTTAGATGAACTTTAAATCTCATCTTGACAGTCTTTCCTGAAAGTTTCACAAAGTTCTGTAGGACTTGTGTAGATTACAGTAAAAAGATAGATAGATAGATAGATAGATAGATAGATAGATAGATAGATAGATAGATAGATAGATAGATAGATAGATAGATAGTCTCTTCTGCTCACCAAGACTACATACATTTGATTAAATATACAATAAAAAATGTAATATTTCTGAAATGTAAAGCAGCTGTTTTCTGTGTGAATGTGTGTTAAAGCATAATTTATTTCTGTGATGTTCAGCTGAATTTTCAGCGTGTTTACTCCAGTCTTCAGTGTCACATGATCTTCAGAAATCCTGATTATTAATAATGATGAAAACACCACGTCGTGATGCACGATATTTTTGTTGAAAACCGTGATACATTTTATTCTTCTGGATTCACAGATGAATAGAAAGCTTTAAAAGTATAGCATATATTTGAAATAGAAACTTTTTGCAATATTATGGATGTCTTTACTGTCACTTTTGATCAATGTAATGCATCATTGATTAATTTTGTAAAAAGAAAACACAAAAAAGTATGATTTTTGTAGGATTGACAGGCTGAATGTCATGTTCTCAGTGAGTCTGACGGTCTGTCACACTTTACAATCCTCCACGTTTCTCTTTTCCATCATACTAGGTGAAATATGTAATCGCAGCCTGTTATTTACATCCTGTCACCCTCGGCTTTCTGTGTAATTCAGAGGGTGGTGTAAAATCAGCAAGATCAGGCTCAGAGCGAGTGATGGGGAGACACATGGCACACCTGAGACGCTAAAGCTGCTTACACACGATCTGGATCCCTAGAAGGAAAGACCTGAGACCAGCTGAACCACATCTACAAACCAGAGCCCCCAAAAATGACAATTTGCTGAAACTGTCCTCATTCAAGACGTAGACGAGTTCCACAAATAATCCTCACCACTTAGATTAACCAGATAAGAAGACCAAACTGTGCGTTTGTAAGACATAAATCCATCATTAAGACATTTTTTAACTTAAATAGAAGCCTATAATCCACAAGAACTCTTCCTCCAGTGAAGCAGTGTTCTGGTCTGAATCAGGAGAGAACTCTGCACAGATCAAGCAGCGATTACAAAACAGCTCTAAACGAATCTGTGTCTGGATTCTGATGTGAGAAACCACGAGAGACTTAAAATCATCTTAATGCTGGATTAGTTTGATCTTCAGTCTTCTCCAGATGTTCACTGATGGACTGGAGTGCTGTGGATTATTCTGATGTTTCTATCGGACTCTCATTCTGACGGCACCCATTCACTTCCATTGCTGAGACACATTCCTCCAGATCTGATGAAGAAACACACTCATCTACATCTGGGATGACCTGAGGGTGAGGATATTTTTGGATGAACCGTTTCTTCACCACCAATTTCTGATTGAATTTGTCATATTGCAAAATGTGATGTTTGTGTAAAGTGAGGACATTTTGTCCGGTCCTCACTTTCTGAGAGCCCTTTAAAGACCTGTTTGAGGGTCAAGACTTGGATTTAGGGGTCAGGTTCTAATTGGGTAAAGGGTAGGTTTAGGGTCAGGGTTTAGGTAAAGCACTTAGGATCAGGAGCTACAGATTACACTGAGTCAATGTAATGTATGTCCTCACAAACACAACGTGTGTGTGTGTGTGTGTGTGTGAATGAATGAGTGAGTCTCAGCTCAAGTCAGTAAGTGTTCAGAATGGAGTTTATATCATATCTGCATCACTTTTGCTCGTTGTGACACATTTCTGGAAATCGGAGTAAAGCAGTGTCCTTTGCGTGTCTTTCTCCTGATGAAAACATGAAATTGGGGCGTCAATTTCCCCTGCACTGAAGTTCCTCGAAAAGCTGCTTTTTAGTCAAATTTATGCTCTAGTTCAAGAAAAGCAGCATCTCCCGCACCCTGCTGGATCTCCACTCCCGGTGCTTTGGCTAAATCTGCACGAGGCGGCTCGTTAATCTCTGCTGCCATCGCCAGAGCGCGAGAAACCTTCACCCACCGCCCGCAGGAGCATGATGCAACCCACAGCCCAAACCTGCAACACTGCCCCCCTCCTCACAGAAACCGCTGTGTGTGTGTGTGTGTGAGAGAGAGAGAGAACAAGTGCGTTTCGTTGCTTATACGTGTCTCGTTAGGCCTGTTGCTTACTACATCCCAGAAAGAGCTTTTCATGCATCTCGGGGCATTTGCGACAAAACTAAGCGCGTATTATTTTGCACAGGTTTGTTTGGATGCTCTCCAGGGCTGCCAACTTCATCTGTATCTTAGCAACCTGCTCGGCGACGGAGATCAGAGAGGATGCTGATTAACCTGTTGCTATGACTACAGCGCGAGGCAGTGACTCTTTAGATTCTGATGCTGAACGAGATAGAGAGAGAATCGATGATGATTTGCATCTCGTTTGTGTCTCGTCTGTTTTTCTCTCTCGGCTTGTGTAACAGTCGCCTTTAGACTGAACTCGTCATTTATCTGTTGTGCAAATCAAACCATTATGTAATCTTTCTGCTGTTATAATTATTCTGTCTTTTTATCTCATTTATCACATTTAATAAAACAGCCATGGCATCAGGGTTATGCTCAAACTAAAACCGTAAAGAAGCTGAGGAAACAGTTCTTATTGTCTTTTAGTTAAGTACAGAAATAACAAAAATGTATTAAACTAATAATAAATAAAAATGTATGCACAAATAAAATAAAAAAGTACATATTACAAAATTCAACTAATAAAAAAACTTTAGCCTGAAAACCAAAAGTAATTAAAGCACAAATTAAAATTAATAAAAGCTATGAAGACACTTTTAAAAAATCATATAAAATAAACTAAAACCAAACAAACTAAAATAAGTAAAAACTAATACAGTACCTAACAAAACAAACTTACTAAAACTTTCAAATTTAATTGTAAACTGAAAATATGAAAGTAATAAAAATGTAATAAAACCTTATTAAACACTAATAAGAACGTAAACTAATTACTATTAAACAACCTAAAACTTTAAAATTAAAGAGAAAACTATATATATATGTATGAAAGACTTGGTGTCAGTGAAGATAGCATTGCATGGTGTTGAGTGTTTCTGTTGTTCTCAGCAGGAGATTGTGTTTCTCCGAGCAGCACAGGAATGAGACGTTAAAGCGAAACAAAGCAGTACAAACTGCAGAGCGTTTGAGAATATGAAATGCAAATCTATCTCGCTGAGTGCAGAACATTAACAGATTTGAGCTAATGGCCAAAACTGTCTGCATTTTTTACCCGTTGCAATTACCAATCCACCATGTCAATTCATCAAGCGCTGTGCATACGGTAATTATACTGCCACATCAACAGATGCCTTTTCATAACATTTCAATTAGAGGAGGAACCAATTACAGAAGTCATCACATGTAAGTCAACGTGGGTCGTTTCCCTGCACTGTACTCCATCATCATCATCATCATCATCATCACAAGCCCAAGAATCTCTCACAGAACAATCTGATCATGTTTGACTTATATATACAGTTTATTAAAAGAAGGCTAATATTAGTTTTTTATTATTATAAGCTCTTTTGTTTTATTTGAATGTAAATTAAGCACAAATACACACTTATAAGGAATTTACCCCTTTTTTCCGGTATTTTGAAATCTACACTTCATTGCATTGTTTTAGAGTTAACAGAATTACTTGTTAAATAAATGGATAACGTCATGTGTAATGTGCTTCCAGTACCTTATTTTATGGATTTTTATTATTATTATATATATATACATATTTGTGGCTACACTGGAATTACAAAAAGACCAGAAATTAGACAATATCAAGACAAAATAGAAAATTTTAAACAATTAAGCGTTTTCCATTTATGTTGATTTAACACAAAGCAATTAATTTTATTATAATTCCTAATTAGAATTTTAAATATAATAAAGAATAGAAAACAGTTCCAAAACAGAACTGTTTTCTGTTTTTATTATATTTTATGTAGCTAATGTGAAAAAAAAACATGTATTTGTTTATTTGTAGTAAATGTTATATTTTAAAGATTTATATATTCTTTTATAAAGATCTATATTATTTTATCATTGTGTGCTTTACTTTCTCTGCTTTCAGTAAACAATAATAAAAAAAGAATTCATTAAAAAACATTTTGAAAAGGAAAACCATTCTGGAAAAACTATTATTAAATATAATCATATATTATTTTGCCTAGTAGACTATGCAGTTAATTGAAAGAATAATATTAAAATAAAATTAATTAATTAATTAAACAGTGTAAGCAATTTATTTATTTATTTTTTTTACAAATGTTTTACCGGAAAATAATGTTGCAGTCTTTCTTCTTCACAATTTAATGTTTAATTTGATGTTTTCATCCCATTTTAAATAAATCTCCAATCTTTCTGACTGTGACAACTAGCCCCGGTGCGCTTTTGCCTTGTGCTTGACAGGATTAGATGAAGACGCTCCTTCATCGTAATGTTTGTGGATTGTAATGTTATCATGCTAAGTTAATTTTATGAAGGAGCTATGGCGTTTCATGGATGAAAACATGTCTGACAGGAAAATGATGAAACCTGCTAAACTTCTGTCAGTTCATGAGGCGTTTGGCATCTCTCTCCCTGTCTCTCTCTGTCTCGCCTCGGGCTGTTTGACAGGTTGATGTGAAGTGATGTAAATTTATCAAAATGCGTTGCACACTGTTTCCAGATCCAATTTCCGCCTCACACTGGCTATACGACGAACACCGTTCAGCTATAATCAAACGCTGATTCATGATTCCCAGCGTGAACCTGCCACAAATGGACAAAAATCTAAATACTACATTTCAGCCTGATCAGATGGTTTCGTCCTAAACGACACACTGGATTGGCTTTATGGGTGTAATAGGTGTTTTTCAGAGATTAATCTGGGCCTGTGCTCCAGAAAAACAACACACCAGGAGATCTGAAGCTGCATATGCTCGGATATGATTCATCTGAATGAGATCATCCTGGGATCAAATGTCATCTGATGTTGTAGTATTTCCATACTATCATGTCCTGATGTGACACAGCTTTATATTGTCAGACTGACCTCTACAGGACACCCCGAGAACTGCAGGAGCTCGATGACATCATAACACTGTTTTACCTTTATTTAATTATTTAGTAAATAAATAATAATAGTTTGTTTGGGTTTGTTTTTTAATGTCTCTTCTGCAGTAAAAATGTGAGATAGTATTGCTATTTAAAATATCTGGTTTCTATGTGAATGTGTGTTAAAGTGTAATTTATTTCTGCGATGCGCAGCTGAATTTTCAGCATCATTACTCCTGTCTGCTAAATGACTGTATGAATCCAGTAACAATAATAAGTGTCCCTGTGTTTATAAGTTATTAGAGGCTTGTTTAAAGGTTGCATGAGGATTTAGGTTATATTCCCTCTTCACTGAGCTTATTAAAGTGATGCCGATTCAAATCCAGATCCAAACCACATTGAGAACCCAGAAAGAGCGGGAGATCTCTTCTGCACTAAAAGAGTCACAGGCCTCTCTCTGATGAACACTTTCAGGAGACGTTCCTCAGATCTGCTCTCGGTGTTTCTGCCATCATGACCTCCCACGTCGCTGCGATGAGAAGAGGGGTCTGTATCTTGGCAACGCACCTAGCAACCACTTCTCGTAACCATGGATTATAACCTGTTGCCAAGGGAGACAGAGATGGAGGATTGATTTTCAAGGACGAAATTTAAACCAAGAGAAGAGAAAATTTGTTAAATAATAAAGATGCTGCTTTTAAAAAAATGGTGCATTTTTTTTTCTTATAAATAAAACAAAGATTGCTTATTCATGTTGTTTTCCAATATAATATCTATTTTTCAAAAAGTATCCAATTTAAGTGATTTTAAGCTTAAAACAAGAAAAAGAAACCTTATTAGGGGTCAGAATTTTTTTTTCATGTTTTAAACAAAATCTATTTATTTTATTTATTTATTTGACACAAAACCCATATCTGCCATTTTTTCAGTTATACATGTTTTTATAAAAAATTATATATATATATATACTTACTAGCAATTTCCAAGTGAAAAGATTTTCTTTTTTCATCTTCACTCTATTGTTAATAATTTCACAAAGTGACAGCAAGTAACACATTACATTAAATGTGAAAGCTGTAGAAAACTTCATTTTCTTGTAAAATGTTTAATAAGTTGTGGATCAGAATTGGACATTTTATAAAATAGCAACTAAAGATTAAATTAGAGATGTTATTTCATTTCGAAAGCAAAACATGATTTTGGTAGATTTTTTGGACTCTTCATATGGCACCAATCTCTGGAAATTTCACTGTATTTTTGACGTAATGACATTTAGGATCTCAAATGTGTAGCAAAACACACACTCTCTTTCTCACACACATACTCCTGATCATGGTCTAATGAAGGCCTTTGCACCAGTATAGCATACAAACTGCTCATTAGCCCGACTGCTGGTTTCCCATCATGCCCTGAGAGAAACGACACACACACACAGAGTGTGTTCTGCAGACAGCCGCTGGGTGTGAAAGTGTTCAGAGTCGTCTGCATCTAATGATACCCTGCCAGCTGCTATAATGCACAGCACACTATATATATATATAAACCTATGTAGACTTTAGATTGTTGATATTTTTGTCTTTTAAATTAGCATTTTTATCAGGCTCCTACGTTTCTGTTTAGTAGTTTCACTTTAGTGGCAAACAAAACTCAGAAAATAATGGCTTATTTTCAGAAAAGAATGTCCAAGGAGACTGATAAAAAATATTTTTGCAACTGAAAATATGATATAATTAAATAATCTAAATGCATTTTAGAGGAGAGAAAATAAATGTCAAATCTTACAGTAACTAACGTTTTATGTTCACACGTAAAGTATTATATGCAACAAAAAGTTCTTTCTTTAAGTGTGACATATATTTATTTTCCTGGTCTGAAATATTTGTAGGGCACAATATGCCTTAAATACTTTATATGTATATATTATATATTATATTATATTTCTAAAATATAATTTAAAAAAAATAGACAAAAAATTGTATGCATTATACTGAAAATATATTTTCATATGCATTAACATTTTAAGTATATATATATA
>JAUMHP010000026.1:3668524-3688396 GCA_032361065.1 Enteromius trimaculatus
CTGTGGTTTCGAGATGTCTCTCTGTCTGTGATTCGAGATGTCTGTTTGTCTGTCTGTGGTTCGAGATGTCTGTCTGTCTGTCTGTCTGTCTGTCTGTGATTAGAGATATCTGTCTGTCTGTCTGTTGGTGATTCGAGATGTCTGTCTGTCTGTCTGTCTGTCTGTCTGTGATTTGAGATGTCTGTCTGTCTGTGGTTTCGAGATGTCTCTCTGTCTGTGATTCGAGATGTCTGTTTGTCTGTCTGTGGTTCGAGATGTCTGTCTGTGTCTGTGATTCA
The DNA here is from genome assembly GCA_032361065.1 of Enteromius trimaculatus. Taxonomy (NCBI): domain Eukaryota; kingdom Metazoa; phylum Chordata; class Actinopteri; order Cypriniformes; family Cyprinidae; genus Enteromius; species Enteromius trimaculatus. Next base: position 3,668,803 of record JAUMHP010000026.1, read on the forward strand.
AGATGTCTGTCTCTCTGTTTGTCTGTCTGTGATTGGTGGAGATGTGACGTTGTTTTGTGTCTGGGACATTGCTGCTAAATTTAGCTGCAGTCAGAGAGAGAGGATAATCAATGCAGACATTTAGACAGCAGAAACAACACACAAGTCTGGTTTGTGTTGTTCACTGATTGATGAAATAACGGGTGCAGAATATTCCAGCTGTTTATTTCTCTTGGCAATCATCATAAACACCCTAGGAACCAATTGGAAACATTTTAGCAACCTATATAGTGACATTTTAGCAACTATCTTAAAAATCCTAGCAACCACCTTAAAAAACCTTAGCAACCATTCTCAATGCCCTGGCAACCATTTAGTGACATTTTAACATCTAATATCAAAGCAACTATCCCAACCACTTTGAAACACCCCATCCGAGTAACCACCCTCGACACCTTAGCGACCATGAATAGATTGTGAAAAACCCTCAGCTGAAGCAAATGACCGGCTGTTTCTGCTGTCCACCACTTCCACACACACACACACTCCCCCCTCCCCCGCAGTCGCCCTGCTCTTCCGCTGCCCCTCCCGTCGGTGTGTGTGTGTGTGTGTGTGTGAGATCGGGGCGGATGATCGTGTGCCGGTGACTGTGGGACGCAGCATCATCTCTCTCTGTGTCTCTGTTTGTCTGCAGACGGATGTGGAGAGTCTTCCTCGTCTTCAGCGTCTGTTTCTCAGCTCTAACAGCATCAGCAGGTAAGAGCCACATCAGTGTGTCTTGTCTGAGGATGCTCGTGTCCTCGTGCTGCAGCAGTGCAGGGCTGCGACACACACACACAGTTCGGCTGTCATCCAGTCTGTCTGATTGTGTAACTATAGGAACCTGTTTTTGCTGTGTTGTCATGGCGAGAGTGCTGCGGTTGCGCTGCAGTCTGATGCGGTGTGATGGGCCGAGCGCTCCGGTGTGTGTGTGTTCCTCATTACTGCTGTGTCATACTGCTGCATACACAGCCTGTGAGTGTGTGTGTGTGTGTGTGGGCGTGTTTCTTGGCAGAAGCAGGCTTCCATACAGAGGGAAGTAACATGACTCTGTTCCTGTTTAATACTGTGGAGCTGTACTGTAGTAATGAAGCTGCTGGTGTTTCTGGGGCAGGTTGGATGCGCTGGCCTGTCTGTGGCACTGCCGCTCTCTGAGTGAGCTGAGGGTTGATGGGAATCCCGTGGCGCTGGAGTCATGCTACAGACAGACTCTCCTCCGCTGCTCTCCACACCTTCAGCTGCTCGACATGAAGCGCGTCACAGTGAGCTACTACACTTCAACACTTCAGTCATCATGCCTTGCTTTGTTCTGACGAAGTACATTTCACTGCTGCGATGTAGAGAGCTGAACTGATTCAGAACAGGGCTGAGCTCATTGATCAAATACATTTCATAGGTTCTGATCAATATGATGATAAAAGCAGATGCAAAACTTGAGTTTCTGATTAGTAATACGCATTGCTAAGAACTTCATCTGATTAACTTTAAAGATGATTTCCTCAATATTGAGATGTTTCTGCTCTCTCAGATTCAGATCTTCTAGTAGTTGTATCTCAGACAGATATTGTCCTCTCCTAACACACCAGACATCAGCGGAGAGAGGATCTGAACCAGGCCAGATAAAAATATTCTTACTGGATTGTGTTTATGGTGTTAAACGAGTTTATTACAGCAGGTGATTTCAGACACTGAGAGCTATTTATCTGAACATATAAGAATCAGGAATTTGACAGAAATACACACAGCTCATCTCGAAAGAATTCCCCTTCAGCCAATAACCCTAAACACAACTCTGCACTGATAAAACACTGATCTGAGCTCAGGTATGGAATGAATGAAAACTATAATGCACAGGTATTACTGTTCTGTATTAATGCACTGCCTTCAGTGACACACACACACACACACACACACACAGAAGATCATGTTCATGATCACATTCAGGAGCACAGAAATTCATAGTCAGGACAACTTAAAAAAACTTAAATAAAATAGCTCAGATACTGAATTGCTACAATATATTCATCAGCAACAAGAGGTATAATCACTGTAAACTCACAGCTTCATTGTTTGTGGAGAGATGCACAGAAAAAGGTCATTCACACACACACACACACACGGCTGTCATCTCTCTCACTAATTAATTCAAATAAATCTGACTAAATGCTAGTGACTATGGTATAATCAGGATAATACATGGCTAGCATTATCAAACATTTAACACGCTTCTGGCTGTGCATTATTCTTTTACGTAAACCACAGCGAGTGTGTAGCCTGATCTCCATCTCTCTTTAAATGACCCTGTACCAGCCTCCTGTTGCAGTGCATGCTGGGAAACAAACAGCTGGCAGAATGGCAAATCATCTAAAAATAATCCTCTCTTTCACACACACTTCATAAATGCCTCTGTGTGCTCCTCTGCTGTGTTTGTGTGTTAATCACATCCTGACGCTCTGCTTCTGTTGTTCAGGAGGAGGAGAGACGCACGGCGAGTGTTTCAACACGGAAGGAGGATGAGAAGAAGAAAGAGAGTCACAAGCAGGCTGCTCACAAGGTACAAACACACTGATGATAAATCAGCTCAGAGGAGAACTAACCCCCATCACCTGGAACACTGTTTGTGGGTAGCATCAGAGGTTGGCCCGGTGCATGATGGGATTTGCAGCTCATCCAGACATCTGGAGGGAACCAATTAAAAGCGTTTGGATGAGCTCTGACATCTGGGTGACACATTCAGTCCCAGTCTTTATTCTCGAGGAGCAACTGAAGTTCAAGAGCATAAAAAACAACTCTTTCACCAGAATATTATTGATCTGAATCCCATCAGGCTCTGATTATGAATATATAACAGTTCAGTGACATTCCAGATGAGATATTCCCATCAAAGCTGATCAAGTTCATATTTTAATAATTTTACAGCACATGCATATGTTCACAGCTCTGATGTTGCTTATTTGCAACGTATATTTAGTAATTGTTTTGTTTTAATTGTTTTTATTTTAAAAATCGTTTATTTATTTTAATTTTACAATTTATCATTTTTAGTTTTTAGTAAGCATCTTTTTCATTAGGTTGTTTTATTTTATAATCCTTTATTTTAAATTTACATTTTTGTCATGTAATCTTTTTTGTTTTATTTTAAAGTCATTTATTACAATTTTGAGCTTTTTATTTGCATTATATTTATTTTTTATATTTTATAAATTAATTTTACATTTTTTTAACTCCTATTTAGATTTAGATTTGAAAACTTTTAACATGTTTACAATTAAATTTTTTAAAAGATTTCAATTTAATTAAAAAAAAGTTATGTATTTTAATTTGACCTTTTTCAAATAATTTCAATAATTATTAGTGAAAACTGATGAGCTGTAGTTTGACCGAGTTCTGGAAGGATCTGATGGATGTTTTCGTGGCAGGAGAGACGTCGGCTGGCAATCCAGAACGCAGCGCAGCAGTGGGAGGGGCTAAAGGCCTGCCTCGAACCTCCTGCCCAGAACGGCACAAAGGAAGACGCCAGTCCAGACAACAGCCCCGCCCACAGCCCCGCCCAGACCAATGGCACCGCTCAGGAGACATCCCCAGACGAGCCCAGGTGTGTGTGTGTAAGTGTGTCTTTTTCTGCTAGTGTGTGTGTGTTTGACCGCTCTGCATCTCTGTCACAGGCGCTTGAGTCCTCTCACAGTCTCAGCTGGAGGGAATGAGAGCAGGTTACGATCGTCCAGTCGACCAAACAGCCCTAGAGACTCCAGGTACACTGACCGCTTCGCTCACTGTACTGTACTTGCTGTAAGTTTCAGAATTAGTGCTCATGTTCCAGTTATTAGCTCATTAGTTGGTTCGTTTGTTCTGATTATTAGCAGTGTTACATTTTAGTTCCTTGTTCAGATAATCGACCAATAGGGATTGCTATGGTTGCAAGTGATTTACTTACATTTTTTTCCATTTAAAACTCTTGTTTAGTAAATTACATTTTTGTTATTTATTTCAATTTATAGAATTATTTTTATTCATTTGCTACAGGCTTTTTTATTTTGAAAATATTTAGTTGCATTTTATAGTTAATGATTCGATTAATGAATCCGAAATGTTTTAATTGTTTTTCAATGATTTATTTATTTTATCAGCGAGCCTTATTTTGTTTAAATTGTAATAATTTATTAATAATAACGTATTCGTTATTAATAAGAGTTTTTTATTATTGTTTTATGATTGATTATGATTGTTTTTGAATAGTGGATTTATTTTAAACTTATATTTCTATGTTTTATTGTATGTTATTATCAACATCAGTTTTATCCAGAGAAGAGGTTTGATAGATAGACTGCAATAAGCCATACAGTTTCACTTGTGTGTGTTTTTAATATTTGCTAACAGCATCTCGGTGATCCACAGCAGACAGATCTGAGTCCATTAAATGAAGAGTCTTTGCGTGGGAAGCCAGTGTTTCTGTCTGTATGTGGTGCGTCTCATCAAGAGTGTTCATTAAAAACACATTATTCCCCTCTGAATTAACCTCTCAAAATTAAATCTCTCAAAACCAAATCACTCCAATTATAATTAACAGAAGCGCACTGGAAACGCTGCTGACTGACAGCCCTTTGTGTTTGAGACGCTGATTCAGCCGTCAGTCAGAAATACACTCATTTTGTTTATAAAGGTGAAATGTGTGAATCAATTATTGTGAGGTTTAGTTGTCTGACTGTTTCATTAAAGCCAGCTCAATGGAATAATGCCAGTCATGTTTAAGCTCATACACACCTGTAGTGTCCAGTGTTTGGAGTCACTAAGATCTTCTGCTCTCTGAGGCTGTGTTTATTTGATCAAAAATACATTTAAAAATGTGAAATATTATTCTAATTGAAAATAACTGTAATTTATTTTTGTGATGTTCAGCATCATTACTCCAGTCTTCAGTGTCACATGATCTTCAGAAATCATAATAATATCCTGATTTACTGCCCAACACACACTTCTCATTATTATCAGCGCTGAAAACAGTTGTGCTGCTCAGTATTTTATTTGTATTTTTTCAGGATTCACAGATGAATAGAAAGTTTAAAAGAACAGCATTTATTTGACTGACCCAAACTTTTGAATGGCAATATGTACAAGTCATTAGTTCTCATCTGTAATGCAGTATGCAAATTCAGTTTTCTGTTAGGGTTTGATTGTAATATTTAGAATGAGCTACAAACGGTAGAAGTCTGAGCAGTAACTGGATCAGATCTGGACGACAGACGCCGTGGATCTCTTCGTGCCAGATTTAAAATATTCCTCTCAGGGTCTCTGTCCAGACATGTTGAAGTCATTCACACAGTCCTGTGCGGAGGCTCTCAATCGATTCGATATCAGTTCATGTGTATGTGCTGTGGATAAAAGAGGATAAAAAGCTGAATGCCATTTTGAACTTTTGAATTCAGTGTTTGCTTGCATTCATTGGCAGATATCATTAAAAAATGCAAGTTAACTTTTTTAATTTCTCATTTAAAAATCTAGTGTTTAATCATGTCTATATACTTACTCAAATAAAGAACATAAAAACAAGTACGCAAGCTATGAATACCTGGAATATTCTAGACATATTTATTAAAGAGCCCAGTGGGTAAAAGCATGGCATTACAATTTGTAACCAAAAATTTTTTTCACTTTTTTTGGCTTTTTGCATTGGAATTTAAAACCCTTATCTTTTTTTAAATCTGAAATACTACACTAATTGTAACATAAGTAACAGAAATATTAGGAGAAAATCATGAATGGAATGTAATTATTGCAAAAATAATATTAAGAAGATTAAGATCTCTTCAAAATATTAAATAGATATTATTGAGCTGAAATATACAACGCTTAGAATGAAGTGATCCAGAATGAAATGATACTGTAAATGCCATCGATATAATAATCAATGCATTTATGCTGTGATATTTAACAAAAATTGCTGCAAATACCTATAATGAAACTGTCTATCCTGCTTAAACTCATTCAGCAGTATATGGAGAGCTCTGAGACCAAAGCTTGTTGCAAATATGATCAATGACTGAAAGTGTTGGGTTACTGGGAGTCATCAGAGGAGTGTGTTTGTGTCGGCAGCGGTCCCAGCGTTCAGAGTCTGTCCATGTCTGACACTCACCTGGCGGAGCTGGACGGAGAGACGCTGCGTCTGTTCGGCCCCGGGGCCCTGGAGACCCTGGAGCGCTGCTGGGGCGTTCAGACAGCCGCGAGCGTCTCCACCGTCACCTTCAGATACATCCACTTCGACTCCATCATCCCCATGTTCCTGCGCATCCGCCTCAAGTTCCCAAACCTCACGGTGAGCATCTCAAGCTGTTTATAACACTTCCTGAAGAACTGGTTTTCTGATTAAGTGTTGTGGTCACAGACAGAATTGCTGTCACTCAATCCGACTTAAATCAAATCAAGTCGAAGTCAGGGAACGTACAAAGGTTTGTACAAACAATCTGTTGTCTAAATTTTGCAAATGAGAATAGTTCAGTCACAGCAGAACTGTTGAGTCTCTGATCATCTCATAGCATAGTGATTCACTACTGTGTTTGAATGAATTGAGTGAGTCAGTGATTCATTCATAAAAAACGTCTACATCAGTCGATTTGCTTCTGAGAAATGGTTAAATTGAGTCAGTCTGTGATTCAGTGACTCACACATAAAGAAGATCACTTTGCTTTGTTTCTGAATGAATTCATAGTTTTTATAAAATTGAGTGAGTTAATGATTCAATTACACGTGCATAAGACAGCCACTCACTTTATTTGTCATGTGAATTAATTGAGTGAGTCAATGATTCAGTGAGTCATGCATAAAGATCACTCCCTTTGTTTCTGAATGAATCTATGGTTTTGAACAAATTAATTGGTCAGTGATTCAGTGACTCACACTTAAAACAGTTACTCGCTTAGTTTCTGAATGAATCCATGGTTTTGAACAAATTATGTTAAATTATGTTATGTTGAGTTAATGATTCAATGACTCATGAAGACTCATGCATGTGAATGAACGGTGATGATTGTATGACACCTGTCTGCGCAGCACCTGATGTTCATGGAGACGAGCATCACTCACCTGCCTCAGCTGGCGGCTCTGGCTCAGGTGCGGCGTCTGGACCAGATCTCTGTTCATCCAGAGGGTAATCCGGTGGTGAGACTGACGCTCTGGAGGTCCTTCCTCATCTACAGACTGCAGCACCTCAACCTGCAGAAGATTAACGGCACAGAGGTGTGTGTGTGTGTGTGTGTGTATGATGTGTGTGTGATGTGTGTTTGTGAGTGTGTGATGATGTTCGTGTGTTTCAGGTCACTTTGAATGAGATCATGGCCTCGGAGCGGATGTTCGGTGCTCTGGGTCACGTCGCTGCTACAGAAACACCCCGCTGCCGTCTGCTGCTGCTGCTGGAGGAGTCCAGGTGTGTGTGTGTGTGTGTGTGTGTGTGTGAGAGAGAGATTCTTCAGCACAGACGAAAACAGTCACACTACCTGTGAAATTCCTGTGTGTGTGATGACATGCCAGTGCTTGTCTACAGCAGCTGCCATCCTTGAGTGTGTGTCCAGGATTATTTCAGTGCTCCAGGACTGATAGTAGTATTAAACTCTGTTCATGTGTCTGCTGCAGCCATGAGCACCCGAGACCTGGAAAACTCATAGCATTCACTAAATGGGTATTTTATTTGACTTAAAAATTGTATTTCATTGTTTATTTATTTATTTACCATTCGTAAAATTAATCAATCATTCATTTTCTTAATTTTTTCAGAGCCTGAGCAGAATTAAAGTTTTAATTTGGTTTAAGTTTAATTTTTGTATCATTTTAAGTTGGCATGGGCTTCAAAGGCCTTAATTAATCTGTAATTCATGTCCACATGGTTTCAGTCCCAAATCAAACGACACGCAGTAATGAGCAGCGGTCAGTGTTCAGGAGCATTGGTCAGTTCTGTCCATCTCGTGTAGGAAGCGGCAGCTACAGTTCCTGCTGGATGGACGCGGGCGCAGAAGCGGTCAGAGTCCAGAGGACCTGAAAGAGAACGGCAAACAGCTGGGAGACACTTTGAGCCGAGCGCTCTTCAACTATCCCAGCAGACTCTCCGACGGCCCTGAGGTCAGACCGATTGGACATGCACTACACTACCAATCAAACGCTTTCAACATTTTGAAAGGATTAAAAATAATGTTTTCATTCTTAGAACAAAATATAAACCATTTTTCCTCAAAGAGAAAGTCTGTGAGAGTGCTCTTGTGGCTCTTTGGGATGAACAAGATGCTGGATTAATTGTAGAGGTTGATGGAACTGGCTGGAAGACCTGTCAAAGAGAGCATTACAATAGTCCATTACAAGAGCTAGAACAAGGAGTTGTGAAGCATGTTCTGAAAGAAAGATGATTTTAATAATAATGTACAAAGCAGAAAGTGTTAGCAAAGTGCTAATCATCAATCACAAATCCAAGGTTTCTGACTGTTTTTAAAGGAATTATGGTTGATGTGTCTAACTGGATGGTGAAACTGTGAGGATGAGTCTTGTGATGCCATGTAGACAGAGAAGAGAAGTGGTCCAAGAACTGAGCCCTGAGGCACCTCAGTAGCTAGTAGCTTGTGACTTGGACACCTCCCCTCTTCAAGATACCTTGAAGGATCTATCTGAGCGATAAGACTCAAACCACTGGAGTGCAGTTGCTGAGATGCCCTTTCCCAGTAGGGTTAACAGGAGGATCTGGTGCCTAACCGTGCCATTTATTTATCAAGGATGCTTTAAATTGATCAAAAGTGATAATAAGGCATTTATAATGATTCCTTTGCTTTCCTTTGGTCTAAATGATGTAAATCTTGCTATGTGCGCTGTACTACAATAACTGACACAGCTCTTGCTCTCTGTTCTTGCTCTCTCATTGGTCTGATTACTTCTGCTTTGTAAGTCACTTTGGAAAGAAGCGTCTTTTAAATAACTTAAAGTAAATGTAAAATTCAATTTTGATCACAGGAATAAATTACATTTTAACATATATTTAAAATAGCATAAAGTTATTTTAATTGGTAAATATTTTTTTAATTAATTTGACTGTATTTTAGATCAAATAAATACATGCTTGGTGAGCAGAGGGAGACTTCTTGAAAAACATCAAAATTGTTCCTGTTGAAAACAATGTAACTGGTGTGTGTGTGTGTGTGTGTCTGTCAGGAGGCCGGCGCCGGCTCGGAGCGCTCTGTGATGGTGCAGCAGTATCTGCGAGGTCTGATCCAGCGAGCCTCCTCTCAGTGCGTGAAGGCAGACGCTCTGCAGAAGCTCTGGCCGTCTCTCTTCAGTGAGATAGTGAGGGACTGTGTTTTGGAGATGAGAGACAGAAAGGCCTTCAGACAGACCAGCCTCCAGCGACTCCACGGCCAATCACACGCCAGAACACAGACTAAGCTCTGAATGTACAGCAGCCTGCGTCTGCTCACTTCTGAGGGAACTACTGGTGCTCCTGATCAAACACACTCCACACAGGTGCATCACAGGTGTGCCACACACAGCGCCTAACCTTCAGGTGACCGAGCGTTCAACCGTGTGACTAACAAGATGAAGATTCTTCTCCATCTGTCCCTCTGCCATGATAGTTAAGCTGAAAGAGAAAGAGAGACTGTAGAGACTGTATTATTTTATTTTTTATTTTGCCCAAGGTGGCCCATTTCATGTTGTTTTTTTATTATTCTATTATTTATCTCGGAATTGACTTTATGGGCCTTTCATTGTTCAGCAGTTTTATTATATATTATTAAAAAAAAAAATTGTATTATTCTATCATTTTAGGTTGGAATAGACTTCAGAGGCCTTACTATGTTCAGCAGGTTTATTTTAATTCACGTTTGAACTATTATATTTTTAATTCTGTTGATCTAACATTATTCAGTTAACAGCTTTAAACATGTCAAGAGTTTAACTAGCTGAAGAATCTCATCAAACTGCTGCTGAGCCGTGTCTGGAGGAGAAATCAGAGCGCTGAAGCGGATTATTGAGAGATGACCCTGCACTTGACTCCAGACACTGGATTAAATCAAGTTTGTGTAGAAGATGTGTTTGGTGTGTGTGTGTGTGTGTGTGTGTGTGTGTGGAGAGTGTGTTTCAGATCTTCTGTTCATTCTGTCTTTCATGCCTGTCGCTTCCTCATATTGAATGTCCAAATCAAACCATATGATCTTTCACAAGCACTGATTTATGTTTTTATTTTTTTCTGACAATTAAAAACAGAAAAGTAAAAAAATTTGATTGACCTCAATTTGGCATCAAAATGTCGTTTATCTGTATTTAAACTATTAAATAATCACTAATTAGGCTAGAACAGACTTCAGATGCCTACTTTATTTGTTCAGCATTTTTATTTTTTATTTTCATTATATTAATTGTTTTATTTTATTTTTATTATTATATTATTTTTAGGATGTACTCCAGAGGCCCATATTTGTATAACTTATTTTTTTATTTTTATTTTAATTTTTTTATGTATGGGCTTCAGATGCCTTACTTTATTGTTCAGCAGTTTTAATAAAAAAAATCACATTAAAAATTAATAAATGAAAGCATATATATATATATATATATATATATATACATTTTTTCATGAAAACAATTAAGTTGCTGATAGAGGTGCTTTCACACAGGAATCCTTTCCAAATATCAAATCAAATTGATATTTAAAATGAAAACATTTTGTTTTGAGGGAAAAAGATGCATATTTGATACATACATGGTATCTGATTTATATTTTGGTTATGATTATATTTTAGATGTAAATTAAGAATTTTTTTGCAGATACTTTTGAATCCTTCGTTTGTCACGCGCTGATCCAGCGTCCTGTGTTTACTGAAGCGCGCTCTCTCTCTCTCTCTCTCTCTCTCTCTCTCTCTCTCTCTCACACACACACACACACGTGTCTCTGAGCGCTTGGTCGGATGTCTGACGGACGGAGAAAGTTTTACTGGAGTGGAAACATCGTATCTGAACAGACTGAAAGTCAATGATGGAGATTATTGCTACTGAGGGACGCGCGAGCTGCTGGATTATTAATGAAGGCGCTGGATTACGCGCGTCAGGACGCGTCGCGATCAATCAACGCGTTCTCCATTAGAACAGCTGGAGCTCAACGGGTACCGCACTTCTATATATTTTATTTGACTTTGGTACACTTGTCAGCACAGAAGTGGCTCAAAACCTTTGACCTAAATTTTCCTAAAAGCCGAAATGCGTTACGACAACTTTGATGTATTTATATTTTTGTTCCACTTGACTACAATATATAAATTACAATCAAACCAAAATGTATTTAGACACTTTCAACATTTCTCACATTATCACAGTTTATTGGCTATAGTTTAGAAAAGGTAATAAAATATGACAAGAGCTCAGAGTTAAACTGTCAGAACAAATTCATCTTGATAATATCTTTGAAAGGTTGGGTTAAAGAGCTCTCAGCTGTTAAATTTAAGAACACAATTAGGTTATACCAATTTAACTAGACCAATTACCAAGCAATGCTTTATTTAGTTCAGTCTAAGGTGGGAAAAAACACTGGTTATTAAAACATGCTCAGGTCAAAGTCTCTGAATCATTTTTGCTCGCGTTTTTTTAATATAACATTATTTTGCTATCTTCATTTACGTGAATGAGTTTGAGTGTCTGAATATTTCTTGGTTGGACTGGTTACACGCAACAAGCTGTACATGTTGTTAATTAATATTACTCAGTACTTAAATAGGCTATATCATCACACTGTAAAACGGAAACAATGGATTTTCTGCTACTTTGATGGCAGTAACTCCCGTAATATCTCACTACTGTAAAATCACAAACCTTCGTGAATGTCTCGTTACTCGCTTCTCATGCACTTGAGCTCAGCAGCTGACAAATTTAACCAATCCAGAGGTCAGCAGGTGGGGTCAGAGGTCAGCTGAGGTCTAAAAGGAGTACAAGATGAGTTTGAACTTGAGTGACATCTGACCATATGCACAGGTGTGTGTGTGTGTGTGTGTGTGTGTGTGTGTACAGGTGCAGTCAGTCTTCAGTATGAGAGCAGCTCTGAACATCAGGTGAGGAACGTGTGTTTATATTGAGTTTTCATATTTACTGTAGCATTTCACTCACACTTACATAGAAAAATTAATGCTTTTTCATCAAGAATGCATTAAAGGGGTCATATGATGTTGCTAAAAATTCAATTATTTTTTGTATTTGGTGTAATGTGTTTATGTGGTTTAAGGTGCAAAACACAATATTTTCCACATACTGTACATGTTTCTCCTCTAAGCCCCGCCTCCTGAAACAATTTGTAGAAAGCTTATCATTCTAAAAAAACATAATTACTGCTGATCATGACTTAGTTCTGTGTTTTTACTCGTGGTGTTGCATCACACCTCGTGAACATAACAGCATGTCTGCATTCGTGATCGGAGAAACAACCCTTCGCTGCTCAAAACTCCCGTCTGAATAGTAAGAGCAGCTTGTTTTAATAAGAAAAGCTCACTATCTTAAAGGTTGTGAGTGGTCAGCAGCAGACTGTTCTTGCCTCTCTTTCTAGTCTCTGTGCACAGCCAGCATAGACTGCTCTGTCAGCTTCAGGAAGCAGTCCTCATACAGGGAGGTGTGGACAAGTCAGAACTTTTATAAAGAATATCTCTTCGGTTTTAAATTTTGAATCTTTGCAACTTCAGGGATCTTATCTATGCACTAACAGCTCATAAAGAGAAAGATAACTTGAAATTGCATCATATGACCTCTTTAAAGTGCTAAAAAGTGACAGTAAAGACATTTATAATGTACCAAAAGATTTCTATTTCTAAATGTTCTTTTGAACTTTCTATTCATTTGTGAGTTTTAAAAAATTAAATGTTTCAGCTTAAAAAAATATATTGATTATAATCAGAAATGTTTGTTGAGCCGTAAATCAGAAATTATTATGATTTCTGAAGGTCATGTGACACTGAAGACTGGAGGAATGATGCTGAAAATACAGGCATGCACATAGATAACAGTTATTTAAAATAGCAATAGTTTTTTAAATATATTTGATCAAATTTACGCAGCCTTGATGAACCTTGATGATGCATCATGTGTGTTAGTAGCTCTTGTAATCTTGTGTTTTCAGCGTGGCTGTGGTTCTGTGGCCGATCTTCATGTGTCTTCAGACAACAAGACAGGTAAAACTAATGTAAAGGAAAACACTTTGAATGTTTTTTTTTCTCTTCTGCTATTTTTGTATTTTCTAAGTGTCCAAAATGGTGCTTTTGTGTCACTGACCAGGTAGATACATTGAAATGGAGGAAATGACTGATACTGTATTTGACTTGGATTTTATTAAATTTTTTCTTATAAGACACCATTATTGTGTCCGTCTTATTTTTCACGCTGCTGTTTTTTTAATGAGCAGTATTTCACACAATATTCATCAGAACTCTAAATGTCACCATATGGAAAAAATGAAGCATTTCCAGAGAGAACATGTGCCGTGGTCCAAGAGTGTCATCTCATTCCTGTCATAGTGAGACTGAACACATGCTCTCCAGCTGTCTGACCCCTCGCTGACCCTAAGAATGACCACAGCTTTCAGTTTTAGGGTCCAGCTGAGAGAGGTCACGCCTTCTGCCCTCTGATTGGCCGTCAGCTGTTGATTGACAGTCTGAGTGCTCTGGCTCATTAATGAACTACCTGTCATTTTGTTTCTTCTTTATGTACATGATGTGAGTTCCTCTTATGTGCAATGTGTGTAACTTAAATAATGACGAGTTGTATTATAGTCTAAATGTAAACTATAGGGTAACATTTCATGTCACACCTTTGCATGATATGATTTTCTTTATCTTATTTTCATAAAATGTATCCTTTCCTTTCTATCGGCGAAGGATGATTCTAAAAGGAAAATGCACATGATGTCAACTATTTGCTACAATAACACAGCTTTCATGCATCTGACAGATAAACCTCAAACTACATGTTGTTTTGTTTGCTCTCTTTGCACATGGTGTGATCAGATCCGCTCTGATCCACAGCAGGCTGCTTCTGAAGGAGCGGCGTGGAGCTCCTGGAGCTCGTGGGGTTCGTGGACTGAGTGTTCTCGCTCCTGCGGCGGAGGTGTTCAGGAACAGACCCGAGTCTGTCTGTCACACAGAGCCACGGCACAGAACACACCTGACCAGAGACGCCTGAGCAGCAGCAGATACGGGTGGAGGTATGACATCACCCTCAGAGCTCAGAAAGAGCTTATTACCAAGTACGTTTGACCAGTGCTGGAGAAAATACAGACATAGTGCAACACAGTTGATTGATTTCATCACATCCACTGCAGCAAGCGATCAACATTAGTTTACAAAACAATTACTGACTAATTACTATTTTCGGGATGTGTTGCAGGAGATTGAACAGTAGCCGCATCAGTCCAGGGATGTACGGATACGGCAGGATGCCATACACTACACCTCTACTGAGAGATTCCAGCCAAACCGCACACAAACAGAGACGATCAGCACCAAACATCCCAAAACAGAGCTACAGGATACATCAGAGAAACACTCGCTATCAGACGGCCGTGCTGAGCAAACCTTACAGCCCTTTACCAAACACCTCCTGCCCCGGAGCCTCCAGTCAGTACAAGATCTGCAGCACCATGGTGAAAACACATCTGCTTATAACTGCTAATATCTCTAACACTTTATTTCAATAGTCCAATTTAGACATTCTACTTACATAAGTAACTTTGCAACTAAATGTCATATAAAGAGGCCATATGATGTGATTTCAATTTCCCTTTCTCTTTGGAGTGTTACGAGATGTTATTGCAGAGATAAGATTCCTGAGGTTCAAAGTTTCAAAATCAAAGAGAAATTCTTTCTAAAAGTTATGACTTGTCCACATCTCCTAATACGACTCGTTTAAACACGCCTCCACTTCTCTACGTCACAGAGTGGGTTTATTTTCAAACTCCACCCAAATGTTTCCACAAAGAAAGAAGGCGGAGCTATTAGAGGCAAGAACAGTCTGCTGCTGACCACTCACAACCTTTAAGATAGTGAGCTCTTCTTATTAAAACAAGCTGCTGCTTACTATTCAGACGGGAGTTTTGAGCAGTGAAGGGTTGTTTCTCCGATCACGAATGCAGACATGCTGTTATGTTCACGAGGCGTGATGCAACACCACGAGTAAACACACAGAACTAAGTCATGATCATCAGTAATTATGTTTCACTGCTTTGTAATCTGTTTTATTGTTAGTGTGTCGTAGCGCCGGGACGCAGCATCACGTTATGGTAAGGGGCGGAGCATTTCCATCAGACGCTTGAGCGATTCAGCCAATCACACTGCACTGGATAGCTGGCCAATCAGAACACACCTCGCTTTTTTAGAACGATGAGCTTTGTACAAATCGACCCGTTTCAGGAGGCGGGGGTTAGAAGAGAAACAATAATGTACAGTATGTGGGAAATAATGTGTTTTTTGCACCTTAAACCACCAAATACAGAAAATAATGTTCTTTTTAGCAACATCATATGACCCCTTTAATAGTATTGGTAGTCTGTCTGCTTAATATCAGCTCACACTTTATTTTGTGGACATTTAACTGACTGTATGTTAGTTTGCAACTACTTGTCAACTAATTGTACTGATACTTCTTCTTCAATGAGCAAGAGTTGGAGACTGAGAACTGGTTTCTCTTGTAGTAAAAAAAGTTATTCGATTTCTTGATGTAAGTTGCAAAGAATTGAGTTAGTAGCAATGTTACAAATTAATGAGAGTTAGTTGATGATGATGTTTTTGAATTGTGCTTCTTCTGTGATTTGAAGTGGTTTGCATCACTTTTAAACATACACACACTTTTACAGCACTGTTTAGTTTCAGCATCTGAAGGAAACGGATGTTGTTTGAAAACGCTGAAGAGATGCAAGATTTCCGTTGTAAAACTAAAACTGTGTGTGTGTGAACTGACAGGCCTGTCCATCACCCAGCAGACCAATCAGAGAGCTGCAGTGCTCCAGGTTCGACACACAGCCCTTCATGGGTCGACTCTATCAGTGGGAGCCTTTTAATGACGGTGAGTGAAATCTTACTAACCCCAGAACTAAGATTTCCTCATTCGTTTTTGTCAGAAAACTGAGAAACATCCATGTGTTGTTAATGAGCTCAAATTATCACGTTGTAATTAAAGTTACAGTCATATTTCAGTGAGTTAGTGGAGTTTCACAGCATGTCAGATCTGGTTTATGAACTGTGAAACTGCGGCAGTGTTTGATTCATGTTCACTTATGTTTATGGTTTGTGTGGATCTTTCTTCTATCCGCAGGCAGTAGATGAGCTAAGAGTGGAGTCACGCCAACCTTTTGTCTTGATGACAAACTAGTTTCTTTTCAAAACAGAATCGAATTGCTTTTTCAGACTTGTCCTGGTTTATTTCACCTTCATCACATGTCTTTGTTGTCCTCTTGTGGCTGCTAGGAATCATTACAGATGTCTAATAATAATAATAATAATAAAGGAAGCGAAACTTGCAAATGCTTCAAAATCCTTTATTTATTTGTAAAAAAAAAAAAAAAAGTACAAAAATTTTTAAAGCGATTTTAAAAAGCTTTTCTTTTTTTTTAACAGGTTTTTAACCTAGTATGTATTGAGTAATATTAGTGTAAAAAATACTTTTAGTAAAATTATCTAATAAATTATATCAGACATTTGGGAGAATATCTATTGACAAATAATTGCAGCAAGAATGATCACTTTTTCATCTGAAAGTGACCATTTATGCAAGTGAAATTACTTTATTTTCTTTAATAAAACGTGTTATTTATGTCGTTTTTATGGTGTTTTGTTTCATAATGTAGGTTTCATTGATATTTTCAGTGCTTTTGAGATTTGCTTTTTGAGGTGTGAATTCTCAGATCATCTGCGTCTCTGGAGCAGCACAGGTGTATTTGCAGAAATACCCAAAAATACACTGTATGAGTCACAATTATCCATTTTTCTTTCAAATCATTTGGATGTTAAGTAAAGATCATGTTCAACATTCTCTATTAGAAATATATCAAAACTTAATTTCTGATTAGTAATATGCATTTCTAAGAATTTCATTTGGACAACTTTAAGGTGATTTTCTCAATATTATGATTTTTCTGCACACTCAGATTCCAGATTTTTAAATATTTTCCTCTCCTGATGAATTTGGAGATTATTTATATAACTTTTATATGTCCAGAATCACATACCTGTATGTAATTATGAACTTGGAATGATATCTGGAAATAAAGTTTCTCATTTTGTGTGTGTGGTTCATGTTTAATTAGAAATGTCAAAGAATTCAATTATTAAAATAGCGCAGTATTTACATGATACAGTAGCATAAAAAAAACTCTTTGTATTTTTTTCCCCACATGTTGACTGATTAATGAGGAGTTGCCTGTGGTCGAGCTGATTCAGTGTCTCTTGTGCTTGATCAGTTTCCAGCGGTCAGGGCTGTGAGCTCAACTGTCGGGCCGTCGGTTTTCGTTTCTACGTCCGTCAGGCAGACAGAGTCATGGATGGCACTCCGTGTGGACAGAACCGGACGTCTGTGTGTGTGGCCGGACGCTGTCAGGTAGGCATTAATGAGTAGCATGTTTCTGTGTTTGCGTACGGCAGATGGCAGTGCAGTGGAGGGCAGTCTAACATCACAGCTCCTGTAGTGACAGCTCAAGGGTTTCAGTCTTGTGTCTCTGTGATTTGAGTTTCTAGTGCAGATCCGAGTATCTGTGTCTTACTGTAATATCACTCCGGTGATGAAAAACATTCATATTTTTCGAAATGTAAAGTAAATTAGAAGTTTGATAGTGTTTGTTTTATTAAATGCTGATTTGAATGGAAAACACTTTATAATAAGGTTTTGTTTGTTAAGATGTTAGTTGACAACAACTAGTATGTTAGTCAAGTTAATTTCAACATTTACAATAATACCTTTTTGTAATGTTTTTTTAATTTGTAATAATTTGTATTCATTTATATAATACTAAATGTTTACTAACGTTAATAAAGATAAATAAATATATTTGTCGTTGTTAGTTAATGTTAACCAATGCATTTACTAATTAACCAGTAACACTTTAGTTAACATGAGTTAAGAATGAACAAGACTTCTACAGCAATTATTAGTCCTTGTTAATTTCAGCATTTACTAATGCATTATTAAAATGATTAATTCACTGAGCTAACATGAACAATGAACAGCTGTATTTTTAACTAACATTAACAAAGATTAATAAAGAGAGTAATAAATGTAATGTTCATTCTTCATTTATGTTAATTAATACATTAACTAATGCTAACAAATGATATGTTTTTAAAAATAAAAAGTTGTCATATTATATAAATGTCCTTAGAATAAGCTTCTTATTGTTCAGGTATGATACAGAGTTATTATACAGTAGTTGACTAAAACTACAGTAATTAATATTTTCACTACATGAAAGTAAAATTTTAAAAATGTCTATTATGTGAACTATATGCCAAATTAAAAATTTTGTCTTTGCATCTTTATGAAATGAAAATGACAAAAACAAGAGAACATTTAAATGAAAACTATAGAAATGAAGTCTAATTCAAAATTGATTTGATCTCAGTGATTTATTCATGAGAAGAGATTTTAGTCATGTGATTCTGTTTTGAAGCTCTTCTCTTCTACAGGTACATATATTGTTCTGCCCTTTCTTCTGATCCTCTGTTATCTGTAACTCTATGTAAGCGTTAATTACCCAGAGTTCAGAGCGGGAGCCACATCCTGCATGTAAAGACTGTCAGATGCACAACAGTTGGCGGCTGTCTGAGCCGGAGGATCTTTTGTGTTTGTGAGTGAATTAGCCACGCTTTCAGTGCTCCGGAATCTGCCCGTCGTCCAGCTGTGCTTTTTTCAGACATGTCACTTCAATAAATCCTGCAGAAATAAGATGTAACACAGACGCCACAATAACAAGCTGCACAAACGCCACTGTCTGCAAAGGTTAAATAATGCAGCGCCAGCTCGAGTCCTCCGCTGTAGGTTGTTTTATGACATTTCTCTCAGATGCTTTGAATTCCTCTGAAAGCTGACGGAGATCAGTCGACAAATCCAGAGCTTTAAGATCTCTTCCTCGGGTAATGAGGAGGATGTGTGACGGGATGAAGATAACACACACTAAATCCACCGCATTAGTCTTGACATTCAGATATGTTGGCAGGAAGGCCTTTTTGGGTCGGATTTAGGGACACTTTTCCAAAACATGATTTGTTGAGCATTTGAAACTCAGCAGATATTAATCTCAGTTTCATCACTTTCTCACTATTCTATATTTTTTCTCACAATTACGAGTTTACTTCTCACAATTCTGACTTCACTCCTCAATTCTGACTTTACATCTCAATTCAGATTTTACATCTCAATTCTGATTTTACATCTCAATTCAGATTTTACATCTCAATTCTGACTTTACATCTCAATTCAGATTTTACATCTCAATTCAGATTTTACATCTCAATTCTGATTTTACATCTCAATTCAGATTTTACATCTCAATTCTGATTTTACATCTCAATTCAGATTTTACATCTCAATTCTG
>JAUMHP010000026.1:3707241-3717705 GCA_032361065.1 Enteromius trimaculatus
CCTTGGGAGAACCAGGCTTAGTTGGGTCCAGTTCTCCTCTGGCCGGACGCCCAGCACCTAATTTCCAGTTCAATATTGTCTCTGCTTCAGTATATTTATTGAAGTCCTTGAAAAGTTTGTTTTTAAAAGACTTTCAGTTTTCTGAACCAATGCATTTACAGTCTGAAGATGAGAGCTCAAATCCTGTGATTTACTCTAAAGTGTTACTTGTGTTATTAGCAGAGAAACAGAGGCTAATATCGGGTTAGATCTGTGATGTGGTTGCTGTTTTCTCTGCATGTGTGTGAAGTGAAGAGAAATGCTGGGCTGTTGACGCGAGTATCGACTGGCTCCCCACCGACACTATAGTAATAAATTTGACTCACCTTGCATAAAGTGCAAAGCAGCATGGGTTCCTGTCTGCATACATGAACCAACAATGAGAATGACAGGACAGTTACACAAACTGACATGTTCATGCATGAGATGACAGGATAATATCATCGACTGAATGTTGAGGAATATGTGTTAGCAATACGTACAAGGCTGAGCAACAATTTCTTGACAAATATTATCACTCCAAACAAAAGCACAAACTTATTTGATCACCAAAAGAATTTGTTTATTGATCTTTTTGCCACTGTTAGTTAGATTGACACCTAAAATCCTTAGAAAGCAACATAACAGGTGACAGAGACTGTGTGTGTGTGTAGTTTGCTTCCAGAACAGAAGCAAACTACACACACACATTTGTATAAGCAGCAACAAGTTGCAAAAAACTATTTAAGTTGAATGAATGAATGAACAGGGCTAAAGAGGTTTGTTGCAATCAGTTGCTCAATGAGGATCAGCATCAGTTTCTGGTGTTGTCACAGTCCCACTACAGCAAAGATAATTTGCGGACAAACCTTTTTCTAAGGCCAGTGTCTAATGGTGTTTGAAAGTGAACAGCACCGGAGGGCTTGAAAAATGTACATTCGTATCTAACCCACTCAAATAACATCCTGCGTACTTATTTCAGGACACTTCCAAAACGAGTCTCTGTGATGCAGAACTTCTCTAGCAAAGAAAACACACTCACCTCAAGAGACGGCTAAACACATTTCTTTCTGCCCAGAGGTAACATTAGGAAAACACTGCTTGGACATTGTATTTGGATTTACTTTGCAAACACTGTTGACCATAAATTGGGTTTATGTGTGACCTTTGGGTGACAAGACTGATGGTGTCAGGAACTGGGACTTCCTGCTGGAGTTCAACCCGTACACACTGTGTGTGGTTCTGTGTCGAGATGGATGGACACTTACAGATTTGTGCCCCGCATTCTTCTTCCCCAAACTTGGGGACAAAAAGAAGAACCATTTTAGAAGATCTTGAATCAGAAAAATGAAATGCTATCAGACTTAAGAACAGAGCAAATGAGTGTTAGTCAAACTGGACTGAGCTATCTTTATTTCTGTCTATTATTATTATAATTATTGTACTAGTGTAAGTGTAAACATACTGTCATGAGTTGCACTGGAGTTGCTCTTGGAAGCCTCCAGAGGGCACTCCAGCCTGGACTATGTTTACTGTTTGTCTGTTCCTCTGCTCTGTGTTCAGGACTCTTATTATGAACTTGTGTCTCCACCCACCTTGTCTGTCACCATGGCCACCCATTAGTTTCTCCGCCTCCTTGTCTTGTTTGAACTTGTATATAAGGGATCAGTTGTGTGTTGTCTCTGTGTTTGAGTGCTCCTAATAAAGTCTCCTTGTTACACATACATACAGTACTTGGGACAATTTAATTTCCCTCTGGGGATTAAAAAAAAGGGATGAACTGATTTAAAAAGAGTAACAGACCCAATTCAACCATAGTCACTTTAAAATAGAAATATTTACCTTTACATATTAAAGAGAAGCACTACTGTAGACATGTAGTGCTTCTCTGTCACCAACCTGCGTTTGAGTCCAGCTCCTGACCATTACTTATACAACGTCTAATCAAACTAAAGAAATAAAAGGCCAAAGACCAAGAAAAAACGTACATGGCTGCATTACAGTTTAGAGAACCCATCACTGGCTGAACCACACTGAAGGACTAAATTAATAAAAAAAAAAACTACACCAAACTTTACAGTTCATGTGTCCACACACCTTCAAATCACATCTTACAATGCAAAAACTACTGCGAAGCATGAAGACTCGAGTTTGGCAGTCTGTGAGCGAGGATGTGCATGTGACTGGCTGATCTGCTGTGATGTAGTATATATGACATGCTGGTCAGAGCGCATCCCTAATAAGAGCAATGAAGACACACTGGGGCAACAAAAGGCAGCTGTTTGCTCACCAGTCAGGTGGAATGAAGGGATTGAACCGGTGGGTCTGAACTGAAGCCATCCGAGCAGAAGCTCTGAATATCTGCATGCCTCCAATTACTGCCTGTCCTGCCAGCAGCCTGTAATACACACACACACACACATTCCTGAGCACTTGGATTATTGCTCTCCTTCCTTTGATTAAGGCAGTACCGATCTTTAATAGTGAACCCACAATGTTGGAAAGTTGAAACGATACGCAAGTATTCACTTTACGCTTACACAGAATAAACAAACCTGCCAAACTTCAGTGATGCTGAGCAACATATTAACATCCAAAATGTTCTGCAAGATAAAACTCACAGTCAGCTTCCATAGGTGTTTCCCAAGCAAGTTGTTTGGATTTTGAAAAACGTCCAATGTTCAAGGATGGTGTTCAGAATATAGTCCTGTGATTTTTAAACTTTTTACATTTTTCGCTGATCACTGGTTGTAACTATTCCTGTTCAGTTATTTTAAAGGCCTATAATAAATATCAGTAACAGAGAAGAATAAATGTCTTATAAGAAAACAGAAAGAATTATTAATGATAACCAGACCTGCGATGAATTCACTTAAACTTTGCATAAAGAGCTTGTGTCTTACTATGAACTTAAACACAAGGGTTAGGGTTAGGTTTTGGACTGACATCTGCTTGAACTTAAGATCTACAGTTGTGTTCATGGACACTTTCAGGAGGTAATGCTGCTTTAGCTGTCGGTAGAAGCAGTTTGTATGAGAGTGAACTCAGTGGAAATGTGCACCAAGCTAACCAGTGAGCATCCATCTGACACCTAAAAAGACGAACAGATCCCTACACAGTCCTGTGGGACAGGAAGTGTGCCATTTGAGTCCATGTCTCTACACGGTGATTATGACTGGACAGTTTCAGTTTTTTCAGAGCAGCTGCACGAATCTTGATGCACAAATGATGACCAGAGTCAGACCAACAACATCGACGACTTGCTTTTTATAGTTATACTGACTAATCCTAGTTTCACAAATTTTGCACCTTATTGTTCAACACAGACGGTAGCCCATTGATGAGACCTGATTAGCCGCTGTAGGGCAATAACTAGAAGAATATCAATGTGCAGTAGCAGTAAATGGTTGAACTACATAATGTTGTTTAAACTGTTTAATGTGATTGTAATTAAGATAATACATTAAAATAATACAGGAAGGCACAAAATTGCAATATCATGCATCTTCACAGTAAACAGGAGAGTAACAGTTTAATATCACAACGTTCAAAAATGAGACCAAATTCTGTTACAATAAGAGTTCTTATTTAGGTTCTGTTCAGTTCAATAAAACTGAGTGGAATTCAACTCAGCAACAAGCAGCTTTTACAGTAGCCATTATTATTATAATGATAAATTATTATTATTAAACTGGAGTCACTGTTGATTCAATTCAGTTCAGCAACAGGGCCGATGGCACGAGGACAGTAAACACCACGATTAAAATATCACAGAAAAAACATCAGAATGTTTAATCACTTGTTTATCCAATGGAATGATCTTCCCATCACTGTTTGAAATGCCAACTCCCTTACTACTTTCAAACGACTGCTGAAAACCCATCTCTTTCAACACTACTTGACATAAAAAAAAAAATTAAAAAAAAATCTTAACCCTACTCTTTCTTTCCCTTTCTAGCCTGCACTTATCTGAACATTGCCTGTTATACTGTATTATGAGCACTTCCTAAGTTGCTTTTGCCTCTTTAGGACTAATTGCTTGCTGTTTTCCCCACCTGTAAGTCGCTTTGGATAAAAGCGTCTGCTAAATGAATAAATGTAAATGTACCCAAACTACAGGAGTGTAAACGAGGCATGAGTTCATCCGTCAAATTAGTCAAGAGTAAGTTTGATTTGTATACGCTACCTGATTTTAACAGAGACAGAAGCCGTGAAGAGAATCTGGATCTGAGAGCTTGGGATGACACACAGCTCATATCTCCGTCTCCGTGAGTTAAACACAATCACTCCAGACTATTATATCAAAGACTTGTCGTACCGGAAATGGAGTCTCGTAATGTTTAAGGTGTCAGCTCATTTGAAAAGAATGCGGTTTTTACTCTTGTTAGTAAAGGAAGTGAACTGACGAGAGACTCTGCTGCTGTGTGAATGTGTTCAGCGCAGGGAAATACAAACACGCATATTTATGACACCCACAATGAATCATACACTTTTATATCATTTTATTGAGTGCCTTTTTGGCTGCCTCCATGTGATGATTTTTATTTTTACAATGCTTCATGTGTTTTATTTTGTTTTTATTAAAATGTATTTGTATAAAATTACAGTTGAACCTGCTTCTACGCTTTGCTTCTGATGGAGTAACTGAATTCAGTTTTTGTCGTCTATTGTACCACTGTTTGCATTTTGCTCATTCTGAGAGATTTCTGTTTCACTCTCGGTGTAAACAGACTAAAGAGTGTATAATAGGGATGTTTTTCATGACATGCAGTTTAAAGCTGCCTTGAAAATGTTTTATTTAGCCAGAATACATAGATACTTGGATAATCTACCAGCAGAGGCTAATAGAGCAATATTGTTCCCAGCAAAACCTTGACCCTTTGAAACAGACGTTTATCAACCGTTCAATTAGCTTTTTTTGTTTTGTGTTTGGTGTTAAGAAAGGGCCTTCAAGATGCCCGTGAAGCATTGAAAACTTGCTCTCTTCAGTCTGTGCGGTGAGGCGTTTTCACAACAAGGTTGATCTCTTTAATTTGGTTTTGTTTGTCCTCATGGTCATTCTGACTTGTGGAGTTACACAAAGATTTGCTCGCTGAGAAAGGGTGAATATGTGGTGTCAGTGTGCCGTGATGGTGGGGGGTTAAAAAGCACATCTGGTGGAGAATGTGGGTGTTTCTCATAGCAGCTTCCCTTCCCGTACCAGTCAGAGCCGTCACACGGCTGATTTACGCTCCTCTAATGTCATGGAACGAAAACATGGAAACTGTGCCATAAACAGTGAATTCCTCATAAGTTGGGAGATTATGATTCAGTGTGTAGGGAGGAGGTTCAGCTTTTATGAGACCATCAGTGCATTAACACACACACACACACAGGAGCAGTGAGCGCGGCGTCAGGGAGAAGTGTGTTATCTCATGGTGACCCCATGGCTCTCATTCTAAAGTAACTTTCCATTCCTTTTTCCTTTAGTCAGGGATACTTGTCATCGCCAATGAGACTGTGTTTATGATTTCATACAAAAAATGTTTTGGTAATGACTTCTGTTGGATGCTTGGCTATTCTGTTTGGGAGGGAGACAGAAGCAGACGGGTGCTCTCTGAGTGTGTGAAAGATTAATGCAAACTCTGGATTACCAGTGCCATCGCAGGCATTACACCAGAGTCTATCGATTTTCCTTCAGCTCATCTGAAAGAAGAAAAGAGAGAGGGCTATTCTCCATAGAGATGCTGCACGTCTGTTTTACCAAGAGCTTCTGCTGTCCGTTTTCACAGGCTGCTCTTCTTCCACAGCGAGCACAATAAATGCTGGAACATTCTTATCAGCCATTGACTAGCTAGATTTACAGCATGCTGACATTCATGACTGACAGTGCAGATATGGTGAAGACCTTGTCACGCTGCAGAACTCTTAAACTTCATAAACGCTGACCACTTTCGTATTTCTATATGTGAAAAGCTTGTTCGCACATCTCGTGACTGGCTCGTACAGGCAGTGTAGGAGTGATGGTGTTGTGAAGAGCTGGGCACTTTAATCTGCTCGTTCACAGCCCACAGCGTGTGCACGGGTCTGCGTGTTGCCATACATATGATAGAATTTTCGTTTTCCAGAAAGAAGTAAAAATCCATAAATGTCCGTTTGCTGTGTTGTCCAGTGTCTAGGTCAGTTTGAGGATGTCATGCTGTGAAAACCTCACCTTGATCTGGAGACAGCAAGAAAAAAGCCTGGATGTTTTGACCCATGACGATGATCACTAAAGCCCAGAACTCTCCAGCGGATGATGTGGATACCAACAACTGATAAATGTCTGTGGTCTTGTGAACAAGAGCTATAAGTTCTATACAAATTGAGCTGACATCTTGTGACGTTGTAACCAAAGGAATCTTTTGCAATCCTTGAAAATTCTGGCTAAAAATAAATGTGTGAATCTGCACACATTGGAAGTTATTACAGTTATTAAATTTTACATATTTAACCACAGCATGAACTTGAGCATATATAAAGTCTCCCATTATTTAATACATTACTTGAAGTTTAAATGGTTTAAATAACCTTTTGTTCTAATAAAACAATTAAAATAATGCATATGATGTCAGCACTATTATAATGGTCCCTGGTTTCCTGATTGGAAACCACTGTTTTAGACCCAATAGATACAATCAGAAACATATTTTTTTTTTACAAAATGCAATACTTACACAGGTACCCCCCAATAAACAAATCCTTTCCATTACCAATTGTTCCTAAATTTTGAGTGAAGATCCTAATCATTACACTTGTATTTTACATCTTAGTCAAATAACAAAAATGCATGAAGTCGTTCTTTAGGCCATTTAGCTTATAATGTGCTCCAGAGATCAATCAAGAGCTGATATGAAGGTTTCTTTTAAATGTCTTTATAACCTAAATGTGTGATGTGTCCATGATACTAAGATGTGGGTAAATCTAGTCAAATAATTAAAGAAGTGGTGGTTTTGTCATTCTATTATGTAGAGATAATCACTTCAAGAAGAGCAGAGAAACAATGGACTAATCAACAAACAAACAAAACAAACAGTTCTGAATCATCCAGGGAATGTATTACAGTAACAAATCAAATGTGTGTAAACCTTTGCACAGGGTCAGTTGTGTAAATTCAGTTAATATTTTGTCTTGTGGACCATTAGTCGGGGCAGTACTAAATGATAAAAAGCAATTCCTCTCTATTTAATTTATCATTTTTTTAATCTGGCGTATTCTGTATGCTAGGATCAGGGAATCGGTATGAGTGATCAGAACTGCTATCCAGCTCAAATATCCCGTAAAATGATATTAAAGCAGACAAGCTTGAGCTGGGAAAATCCTCAGGGTGGGACATTTCTAAACCTCTCTATCAGAGTAAATGGCTTTTGTGTGTGTGTGTGACTGCTGATAGATGTTGCTCTAGTTGTGTCAGAGCTGTGGCCACGTTTGGGCAGGTGTGTCTTTGGCTCAGACACGTATCGCCATGAAACAATCAGCTCATTGTGCAACATCTACATTCCAGCCGCCACATGAGCGTCTCAAAGCTACTGCACTTCACGTCCATCTGTGAGCCAGCAGCGACCGTGCCGAAACACACCTACACCACCACACTCTTAAGACTACTTTACTGAACACACATCCAGCTGATGTGCCCTGCTCTCTGTCAAGAGCTCTTGTACATTTAATTGCAGCTTCACATGACTTTTATAGTGAGAGCTGGTATTCCTCTGTCTTTCCTTAGTGTTGGATTGTGGGAGTACCCATAGAGACTTCAGAGAAATGTAGAGGTATATTTTGTTAGTCCGGGTTGGGTGTCTGGACAAGGTCCCTAAGCTGTTTTATAGTTTAACCAGCCTTGACTTGTTGGATGGTGACATGTATCTGCTGACTAGCAGGATCAGTGCGCTAAGCTGCAGTCTGATGCTTGAAAGGCTTTTGGCATGTGCTGGTGCCTGCGTTTTTCACCCTTGACTGAAAGCATATGCTGTGAACAGTGTTAGCGTGTGTTAGCCTGTGTGCATGAGTATGCATATGTGTTAGTGTATGAATGTGTGTGTGTGTCCGTGGGTTCCCGGCCATTTCCGACACATCTGGCAGTGCTTGGCTCCTTCAGGTGAATCATGTCTCTTGGGAGGCTGCCTCACTCTGTGTGCATGTGTGAGTGTGTGTGAGAGAGTGGGAGTGTGACTGTGTGTGTGTGTGTGTGCACCTGGTATTTATCACCTTATGAGGACCAATTGTCCCCACAAAGATAGGAATACCAGTAAATTTTGACATTGTGGGGACATTTCTTTGGTACCCATGAGGAAACAAGCTTATAAATCACACAAAATTAAGTTTTTTGAAAATTTAAAAGTGCACAGTTTCCTGTAAGGGGTAGGTTTAAGTGTAGGGTCAGTGTAGGACAATACCACATACAGTCTGTACAGTATAAGAACATTATACCTATGGAGAGTCCCCACTTTTCACAAAAACGAACGTCTGTGTGTGTGATGGGAGGCTGGCTTCCACCGCTGTGGCATCTGCAGTGTGGCAGGAAGTATGTGAATCTGTCTCACAGTTAATTCAGACACCACATGCTTTTCTAATTCCACCCCGTCACCCCGCCTCAGCCCTTAAAGGGAAATGTCAGAAACAAAGTGTGTAATCGCATGCAGCTGATGATGTTTGTGCGGTAGTTTGGAGTGGGTCACGAGCGCTGGCGGGAGAACGGTAGCACAGGGATGCTCTGGTTTCTCTGGCTCTTGCTCACAGGGGCTTCTTTACCTGGCCCACGGTGTTCATGGGGCCAAGAGCAGCTTTCACACTTACAAGCCCCAACACACATCAGCTGCCTGGGGCGGCGCATGTCTCCGTCTGCGATCAACAGATAACAGCCTAAAACTGCTGCTCTCCACCAACAACTTCTACAAAACACCTAAACATTTACCCTTCACTTCAGCTACTAAGCTGAACAAGAGATTGGCAATAAAACATTCTCTCTTGTCTTTGTCCGAAGCGTTTCTCTGTCCGTCACAGTTGTGCAGATTGCGTGTGTTAACAGGTGGAGAGAGGCTGTTTTGGAGGAAAAGGTCATGAGTGTTACAGGAGAATCAAACAACGGAGAGAGTTTGTCTCCACCCTAATGAAGAGACGAGAGGATGGAGACACGAAACACCAAATACACCCCCATACTAAAATAAACCAGTTCCCTGCCCACATCCACACACATTCATGCAGACACACACTGCACCCTGCACCCCTTGCTGACACCAGGTCATGTGTGTGTGTGTGTATGTGTGATGGGTTACACCTGCAGGCTTCACCATGTACATTCCATTCCAATTAATTATTTTCGTTACATTGGTATTGTATAATACAATTTCAGAAAGTAATTCTCACTAAAATCAATTCTGTTACATTAAGATAATGAATAGTGCTCTGTGTATTTTTTAGAAGTACAGTCAAAAATCAGATAAGCTTCACTTGCATCAGTTCATCTAAACATATTTTCACAGTCACACACACAGAAATTTGTGGCACTGTAGAGCTGAAGCACATTCAGATATTGTATTGCTCTAATCTGGAAAATTATGTTTGGCAGATACAGTTTTTCCCAATTGTTTCCACACATTTTCTGAAAGCATGCCTCATATTGTCAGAACTCTACACACAAATAGAAAAACACACACACAATGGGCAGAACCCATCAATTCTCCTACAAAATGCAATTTTTCTTTCAAAACAATGAAGTTTCTTTCAAATTACACACACAAACCATCACATGAATAGACATTTTTAAGAACCAGTTGATCACTGATGTGCTTAGTTTTTAGTAATTGCTATGACAATACATTTCAATACATTTAACAAATTTCCTAAACTCTTAACACGATTAGCACAACATCAGTTTTTGTAGGCTATACAATTAACACATTTCTTGTTGCTTTGATACAAAATGCATACAGTTAACACCAATATAAAATGCTTGAACTTCTTTTACACACAAGCTCAACAAAGACCAAAACAATGTAATTTTACAGTCAAACTTATAAAATGGTTTCACACCGTATGTTAGAAAAGATAACATCCTGTTCTAAGCATAACTTCTGTAGGCTAAAGTTAAAGTGAACAGCTGTTCAAATTGTGAATTGAAGCTCAAATATATTCCCTGTATTTTATTCAATTGCCAATGAGAAACAGATTATTGCAGTTATGGAAATATATAAAATTACAGCTGATTTCCATCTAGGAACCCCACTGAGGTGTTGAGGTTTTTCCAATCACATGATCATATGTTCTTCAAGAGGACTCTTTGGGCTGATCTTGTGAGGAAAAGGAACAATATAGAGCAACACAAAGTCAAGTAATTTTTTTTATTTTATTTCTCTAGCGCTTTTAACAATACAGATTGTAGCAAAGCACTGAACATTATCAAATAGAAGAACAGAGTGATGGTAATGTATA
>JAUMHP010000026.1:3723605-3743629 GCA_032361065.1 Enteromius trimaculatus
TGCAGCCCTTTTATATAAAAGTGTAGAGTTACCGTCATGGAGAGAGGTGTGTAGGGGAGTGACTTGTTGATATTGCCTTTCAAGTTCCACATATTAGAATCGTCATGAACATAAGTTGCTGTTGTTTAGTCTACTATCTGTCCTGTATTTTTTATTTTGAGCACCTGCCCCATTAAACATCTCTGCAAGGCCCTGAGGATATGTACAAGAAGTAACTGGGTAATATTTACAGATGGATGTTCAGGCTGTTATTTACTATATCGGGGATTGAAAGATGTCGGTGTGGGGCCGAGTTCAGTAAGGAGACAGCTCTGGGGAAAAAAACCGCTCATCAGTCTGCTGGTTCCTGTCCGGGGTAACCTGAAGCGCCTACCCAAAGGCAGGAGGGAAAACAGTCTGTGGGCGGGGTGAGAGGAGTCCTTAAGAATACTGCATGCTCGGCGCAGACAGTGCTTCTTCTGGATGTCCTCAATAGTTGGAAGCGCTGGGCAGTTTTCACCACCCGCTCGGCAATAGAGCAGCTCCCATACACACCGTGACACAGATGATTAGGGTGCTCTCTATTGATAGAAGTTCACATTTCATTTAGAAGTGGGAATGCAAAGCCGACCGTATACACCTGCACTACGACACTGAGACTAACAAGACCATGCACCAACATGAGCTTAGTGGCAAAAGTCTTGTAAGATGCTCTCCCTACACAGCACTGTACGCGTGATCGCCAAATCAAAAGTGAACAGAGAGAAAGTTTTTTTTCATTATCTCCCTCTTTCGGTGCAGTCTGGTATGTGCAACTAACTAATGGGTTACATTAAACGGGTTGTGTTAATTAAGAGGCAGTTTTATATACAATTTATTCAATATAATTGCCTCCAAAAACCTGATATGAAAACGCTGATATTCCTCTGGAAAAGACATTAACATTTGTAGCTACATTCATAAGTCTATCCGTATACATTTAAAACGTTGCAAAGGCATACAACATAGCGTAAAAACTATAATAATAAGGATTTTTTAAAAAAATCTTTAGGCCCTTGGTCCATATGGGAGATTACAGAGATTTCAGAAAACCCATTTTTATGTTTGTTTTCTTATTTCTTTCTTTATTTTACAGCCTATTATTTCACCAAATATGAGGAAACAACCACTCTGATGAAACACAAACTGACATTAAATAGAAAAAAACGATTGATGTTTTCTTGTCGATCAATTAATAAAATCAATAAATTAAACAAATCCTATTTATTAACTGACCTGTGTTTTGTCCCTGTAGCGATTCAACTTTTATATTTCTAATAAATCAAATCGAAATTACAGTAGGATGTCAAATACTTTGTGCGATAAGCGAACAAATACACCTAATAAAACTACGTGTTATTAAATATATAGTAAGCTATATGGTGTTTTCGAGCACGTCTCACTTGCTACTTGTAATGCCTAAGTTGACCAGAAGATGGCGGTGCTGCCATATTTGTTTTTTTCTCGAATTTGAGACAAACTTCCCACTGAGTTTGTGATAATTCATGCATATAGTCAAATTTCTTGTAAATAACGTTTAGAAAATATTCGTTTCCATCAAATGGCATTAATAACAATATTTGTAATCCGTATTAAATTTTAAATGTTTAACTTTTAAGCTCGAGGCAGTGAAAAAAAGTAAAAAGAACTTGCAGGCCTACTGCCGGTTTCTATGTTGGAGCAACCAACTGTTTACTTTTTCTGTCAATTTTAAAATGCTTAAACAACTAAAAGGTCTAAGGTCTTCTTATTTACGTTTACAGTACGCCTGCAGGAAGTATAGCCACATACATGGTCCGAGGTATAATTATAATTAATTTTATTGCATATAAAATAAAACAAATTTTGTGTAAATTTAGAATTTTAAAAAGATTCTTTAAATTTAAATGTGTTTTTTTTTAATGCATTATACAGGCTTATTAGAGATACATTTCCAAACTTTCATTTCAGTTAATTTTAATATATTGAAAATACCATACTTTCAAATATGTTTTCGTATAAAATGGCAGGAAAAGTACATTTTGAAGCTGCATATCCGTGATGGGGCAGATCCTTAGGAGCGGGGCGGAGGCACGCATTGTCTAGTTTGATTGATGCTTGTGACGCGTCAAATTGAGCGCACGAGCCAGTCTCCTGGACTGACAGACTTTCTTAAGTGGATCAAAGATTACTGTAACAAGCTGCTCGTTCCTAAACTCAGACACTTGAGCCGTAAAAAAGAAGGAGAGGGCAGTCCTTAACGGGAAACACGGGGAGACCCCTCCAATGCTGCACGAGACTAACAGCAGCACAGTTAAAGGTTAAAGGAGCACAACCACTGTAGGGAAATATCACGATGCAAATGGGTAAGTTCCTCTTGATCTGTTATAGCTAATCAGAATGAAGCCTCTCAGACGGGGATACAACATAAAACTATTAAGAATAAGAATGCATTCTTTAAAATAAAGATTCTTATGTGCAGCGATGGTTCCATAACAAATCTTTAGCATCTTCATGTTGCACAAAAGCTTTTCTAGACTTCACACTAAGGGAAAAAAATGGTCGTTTTTAGAATGGTTCACTAAAAACTTCTTTAGTATCGTTGCGAGAACACCCTTTTTGGTTTATTGTTAAGAGAGCACTATGCACGTACACCGTTCAGTTTATGTATTTTGCGTAAATGTTGTGTCTTTGTAAGTTTATAGCAGAAATGGCACAGATCTAGTCTATGAACGCTTAGGCGTCTAAATATTCGATAGCTCAAACGTAGGCTACATTAGATTAACATCGATTGGAAATAAATCTTGATGTTCCATTAGCTAGTTTCTAATTTTGTTCCCTTTTTTTCCAATTGATATTTTTATAAGAAGAACCACCAGAATTTCAAAGAAACCATTTAGTATTTTTTTTTCATAATAATACAGATATTTATAAGATTCATAATCCTCATCAGTATTATTATTTTTAGCGTTGATTTAATTTACAATGCCGCAATAATGGTGCAATAAAATAGCATAGACTAGAATTATCTCTTAAAAATAAAGGTTCTTTATTGAAATCTAATGTTGAAATTTAATGAAAATCCACGCACCTTTCAAATACAGAAAATGTTCTTCAAAATGTTTCTCACTGAAAGGTTCCGTGGCATCACTGCAAAAACACACCTCTGGAATCTTTTCAGAATCTTTTCACTCTTTTTTTGTTTGTTTGTTTTAGTCAGAATGTGGTAACTAAAAAGCTTTTGGTTCTAGCAGATCAGTCGTACGGGGAGGTGAATCAGCTCGGCGGGGTGTTTGTGAACGGCCGGCCTCTTCCTAACGCGATCCGGATCCGGATCGTCGAACTGGCGCAGCTAGGAATCAGGCCTTGTGACATAAGCCGACAACTCCGGGTCTCTCATGGCTGTGTGAGCAAAATTCTGGCCAGGTACAACGAGACCGGCTCCATTTTACCCGGTGCTATCGGTGGGAGTAAACCCCGGGTCACGACGCCAAACGTGGTGAAGAGCATACGGGATTATAAACAGGGAGACCCTGGAATATTCGCTTGGGAAATACGCGACAGACTGCTGGCCGACGGAGTGTGCGACAAATATAACGTTCCGTCTGTGAGCTCCATCAGTCGTATTTTGAGGAACAAGATTGGGAACCTGTCTCAGCCGAGTCAGTACGACAGCAAACCCTCTCCGCCGCAGATCTCCTACAATCCCGTGTATCCGTACTCATACCAGAACGCCATGTCTCCAACCGGCTCCAAACTCGGCAGTCCTCCGGCTGTTTCTGTCAGCCTGTCCCGGGCCTGGCCCTCTGTTCACACCGTCAGCAACATACTAGGAATACGAGCTTTCATGGACCCCGCAGGTAATCACACCTTCTGGATTATAGATAGGCCTTCAAGATCCTGCGTAGCCACGTACACTCCTAAAAACCGGTTCTGGCATCGATGGTTTCACACAGAACCTTTACTGTCCATGTAACTTTTAGGTTCTTTAGATTAAATTATTCTTACTCCTCTAGGGGGAAAAATTGCATCTTATTGCATCGCTGTGAAACTTTCCTTTTATAGCCTAACCTTTATTTTTAAGAGTGCAGGGCTGGTTTTATGCGATTAATTGGAATATTAAAAAGTGTTAATTATTGTAATACCAGTTTGTCATCCGATGCAAAAGTTTCAATATTGCCAAAATATTGAAAGAGAGCATTTTTGCGTAGAAACTGAGAATGAGGTATCTGGATTTTTAATGTTGCATTGCTCCTGCACATTTGATATGTTACTGTTTGGAGATTAAATTTATTTACTGATATTATTTTGTCGGTTTTTTAGATCAGTGTTTAAAGCGTGATTGCAGAGAATTAAAAAAAAAAAAAAAAAAAACGTTTGAAGCTAATTTTATTTAATAAAGTAAATATTCTAACGCTTTCACAATAGTCTTGGTAAATGCAATTTTTACAAAAGGAGCTCTTATAATTTTTTAGACTGAACCAATTTGAAGATTAGTTCTTTATTTTAGGATTAGAGTGCTCCTTAAAATCTTCATCAGTTGTTATTTTATTTGTTGTTGTTTTCGTTGAAGCTGCAACTATTTCAACCAGATTTTTTTTTCAGCTATTGCAGGAACAGAAAGTTACCAGCCGAAAATGGAGGACTGGACGGCCGTTAACAGACCTTCATTTTCTTCCGTTCACGGAGTCAACGGCATCGACAAACCTCCAATAGAAAGTGACATTAAGTACACCCAGGTAAACTTTTCATTTAGGCCTATTGGTTTATTTATTTTAGCATGTGGATCATTTATGCTCACGTGTTTGATTTCCAATTTTGTTCACAAAAAAAAAAAAGAAAAAAAAAACGTTCCATGGATGTTTTCTCAGAAAATAAATTATTCTCCAAAGACTCTTTCGGAATCTCTTTTTTTTAGTATAAAGAATATCTGAACCTTAAGAAGCTTTTTCACTTTGAAGAACGTTTTGTGCGTTAAAAAGGTTCGATGGATGTCAAAAGGTTCATGGAAACGTGGATTAAATAAGATTCTGTTAATGTATAGTGTTTGAGAGATCTGTGAAAATGTTGCTTTTATTTTTTCATCTATAATATATTTTTCTAAACGAATTCAAATTGGATCTTGTAAGTTTCATAGAATTATACTGCGTTATTATTAGAGTTCTTAAAAATCAGTCAGTTGCATTTAATTTTCTCATTATATAATTTTTTCTACCCTTTTTGGTTGTCGTTCTTTTTGTTGCAAATATATGTAACAAAAATAACGTTTATTTTTAAATTGTAGGGTTCATCAAATTTATCGGGATATGTTCCTGCGTGCGCATACTCCGCCACTAATCAGTACGGTGTTTACGGCGGACACGCCGGTAATTACGGGCACTGGCAGTCTCAGGGCGCGAGCCTCACGCATCCAAACACCGGGACCATGATACAGAGCTCTAACCTGCACAGCGCCATATCCTTCAAAAACCCGACCCGAGAAGGTGAGACTCAATTATTTACACGAACAAACGAAATAAATAAATGCAAATTAAAATGTTTATACACAAATCAGACATTTTAACTAAAAATGAATGTTTTTAAACGGAATAGTTTTGTAATCTGTAAATCACACACATGCAGTTATAATGAAATATTAAAAATACTCGTATTTCAGTGTAACACATAAAACATTGTTAATAAATCCTATATTGTTATTTAAAAATTCTTCAATTCTACTCTTTGAAGCCAAGTAAAAAGCTCGCGGTGAACTAATTACCTGCATAAACCATCATACTTGTTTCTAGTTTATTTAAAATGTTCCTCTTTGTTTTGTCATTGTTATTTTTTGCACTGGGGTGTTTGTTGCATTATTTCCTTGTGTTGCTCTGACGTCATTATCTTAGGCTGATTTTAATGAACTTTTTGTGGCCCAAACATACAGTGTAGGTCACAGTGACGTTGTAAGGGAAGTAAAGCCTTTACAAACAATAAACGAACGGCTCATTTACACATTGTTTGCTACATAAACACCCCTCTCTTTCGGCTCCAGCAGAAAGAAAGAGTCCTCTGAGCAAACAGCAGCACGAGGGTCTGAGCGCCGTTCATGGACTCTCAGAGTCATGAAAACACAAAGACAAAACCAGAGAAAATGACTTTCATCTGGTCATCCTTCACGTGCAGCTTCAAGGAGCCACTCAGCAGTAAGTTCTGGATAAAACACACCTGAATGTTTCACACCATTATGGAAAAGTGGGATCTGAAGCTGTGGAAATGCCACAGAGGTTTTCTGCAATATTTGCAGTAGATTTGTTTCTTCTTGTTCTTTGGTGCAAATAAATTTAAGCGACAGGCTGTTGTTATAAATGGGCTGCAATTTGAGTATTTTCTTGTTAGCAAAAACAACATTGTTAGAGGGGAAATGAAACTGTCCATGTCATTGCATTTTCTTGTCTGTATGGTAATGAATGGCCCATTGAGTAATACTCATATATTTTTATAAATTCATTTCTGCTTAATAAAGGCATGTCAAAAGTGAACTGTCTACAATTCAATGGCTGATTTCTGCTCAACAGTCACAGTCTAGATAACATGTTTACAGAGAGATTATGTGGGGTTTTGCTGTCGATGTTTCTTCACACGACAGAAGATCTGCTCGGACAACCATAAAAATAAACAGATAGGCTAGACGATCCAATCAAACGGGTGCAAGTCCGCTTATGTCATCTTAAAAGTAAAAGTTTATAAACCTTTATGAACATAAACTATGTGCAACATATTTCCAATAAATAAATTAGTGGACATAAGAGTTTACTAAATTAAGCAAGTAGGGAATAAGATGCGTTCTAATGGGGAAGAAAGGACAGTAGGCTATTGGTTAAACCTTGAAAGAGCCAACGCAGCTGTAGCTATCTGTAATTAATCTCTAATTTCTATATTCTTAATTTTCCGAAAGGCGAACTCATTTCTGATGTAGATTAAAGGATTTGGAGCAGGCTATTAGATCTTTTGATATCACCTTTCCACCTAATAACTGTTCGATTTTCCTAAAAAATAATTATAATGCAATGCATATTTAAATCGTAAAATTATGTTTTGGTAATTTAGATCATTTTTACGCTACTTTTTTAAGGATTTTATTTTAGCCTGTTCGGCATTTATGTGTTTACTAAATCAGTTCAGCATTTTTTTTATTGTATTTTATTATTATTTTTATTTATTTTATTATTATTATTTTTAAAACTTTCTGAAGCAGGACTGAATGTATGAAGTTGGACACACTGTAAAGAGCTGAGGAGCATCTGGTTTTGCTTTAAGGAGAAAGCAAGCCTAAAGGACCGTTCGCACCACGCACCAATATAACTAGAGTCCAAGCGACCGATAACGTTTATTACAAACGCACATGCGCAGATATGTTGTTGTCTGCTGTTTTAAATGTTCGTGCTAATTAAATCATTATGACTTCTGTTAAGCTGCCAATATTACTGTCATTCATCACAAAAAAAAACAAAAAACAAAAAAAAACAATGAAAGTAATTCCAACTATGTGTCCTTATGTTATATGGTGGCTGTTGAATTATTATTAAATTGAATAATTGAATTAGAACGATTATAAGCTACATAGGCCCAGGTTTCGCCTTTGGTGTGAACAGATCTTAAAGGGAAAGTGCACCTACACCACCCACACACGCAAAATATGTTTTCAGGAATGGCTAACCCGTCTGACAGCTCACTGTTGACAGTATTTAATTTTCATACTATGGAACTCAATGGGGACCAGCTGCTAAGTTACCCACATTTTTCAAAATATCTTCCTTCATGTTCAGCAGAAGACAGAAACTCATAACGGGTTATGAACTACATGAGGGTGAGTAAATGATGACAGGATTGTCAGCATAATTAATATTTTATGTAATATTTGTTAAATACATTTGTTAAAGGGAAGTCTTGGCCAGGTGAGATCAGGTCAGAAGAATAATTACATTAACTAACGCTTTATAGGCATATGCATCAGTTGCCATGCAAGATATTTACAGAGAGATATCAAATCAAACCAGACACACCCTGAAAACAACTATCCTGGAAAAAAGTTCTATGCAAACATTTTTTGGTGCCATCCTGCTCTTGTTTAGCAGAATGTGTATATATGTTCTCCTCTGAGTGAACTATTGGTTCCTATCTGTCCCGTCTACAGCTTCTTCTTTCTTACTTATTCAAAGCTTTACCTCTTGTGTTAGCTCAAGCATGTCCAGCAGGTAACGTGAGACGTAACATGGTCCAGTTGCAGACATCTCTATCTGAATGAGGGTTTGCTGCACTCAATTCGCTGAGGTGACTTGAGCCTCTCAGTAATGGCTCAACTCAATGAGCCAAAGGATTTTACAACTATGTGACTCATGACCAAAAATGCAAGATAAGTTATATTGAGTTCCAATATGTAGAAACTGCTTGGAGTACTCTGGCGTCAAGGTTGCAATAAAGCTTTGGAATAAAAAAAACAAAACAAAAAGCTAAAAGGTACAGTTGATTCTTTAACATTATATGTTTTCCGATTAATTTTTAATAATAATAAATGTAATTACTTTAATTGATAAATAAACATAAAAACATGATTCTATAATGGAATTATTCTATAAAATGATTCTAGAATTTTTTATAGACATACATTACCGTTCAAAAGTTTTAGAACAGTAAGATATTTAATGGTTTTTAAAGATGTTTCATTTTGCCCATCAAGGCTGCATTTATTAGATTAAAAAACTTTAATATTGTGAAACATTATTTCAATTTAATTTGTTACTCCAGTCTTCAGTGTCACCTGTTCCTTTCAGAAATCATTCAAAGAAGAAAGAATAAACATGTACTGATCCCAAAACTATTAAAAAGTAGTGAAACAGTAAACTATTGTAACAGTAGATCTGAACATTATCATCTATTTTAAATAAATTCTTCTCTTTTTAATATTTTAATGATCAAAGAATCCTAAAAAAAACTATGAAGCAGCTCAACTGTTTCAAACACTGATAATAAAACATCAGCAGAATGATTTCTGAAAGGATCACGTGACACTGAAGGCTGGAGTAATGATGCTTTGTATCACAGGAATAAATTACATTTTATATACAATATATACAAATATGATTTTATTTTTATACTTATAATAATATTATATAATATTATACTTATTTTAAATTGAAAAGCATACACACACACAAATTTTCATTTAAAATATATATTTTTGCACAATACAATACATTTTTACAAACAAAAAATAATAATAAAACTTATATGAAATACCTCTCTATAGATATATAGAAATACTAACAATATAATTTGTAATGAAACTGTAAAAATACTAAATATAATCTCCACTGCATTCAAAGGAGTTTAAAGCCTCACAATATTCATGTCATTGGTTTTTTTAAGACTTTGCAGGCAAACAAAGAGCCAGTAAAGAAACACATCACTTCTTTAAACACCTTAATCCATGTCTCAGACATAATCCTACAGAAAATCCTAATTTTCAGTGAACATGCTCGCAGCATCACAAGAAGAGACAAACGTCAAAGCCTGAAGATAATTATGGGTATTATGGTACATGCCTTGTTGTGTAAAACTAGTTATGACTTTTGTTAGTTATGATTGTTCTCCACACCTCGAAAACATCATTAATCTTGTCCAAGTCAAACACGATTAGAGCAGCACACAGCTGTATTTCAGGCCACAGGGATTGAATGTCTCTGAGCAGCGCAGACAGCAGGCGCCGGGAGATGCACTGTACAGTCAGAGCGTGAAACCACAGCCTGATGTGTAGGACTACCTATCACACACTCATTCACAAACACCACACAGACTCTTCTATTCAAATAACACAAACAAAATAAAAATAATTCAAGTCTTAGTCAATCCTCAACAATGGACCTCAAGTGTGTAGCTCACAGACCAACTGATGAGTTGCTATATAATTCTGCATTGCATAAAATAATAAATAGACTTATCAAATTTTAAAAGGGACGAGGAAGTATTTCCCGCATCTTTTGTTTGCGCTGACGTCAAATGTTCCGCGTCTAATCAAACTCCAAAGTGCTTTGA
The DNA here is from genome assembly GCA_032361065.1 of Enteromius trimaculatus. Classification (NCBI taxonomy): domain Eukaryota; kingdom Metazoa; phylum Chordata; class Actinopteri; order Cypriniformes; family Cyprinidae; genus Enteromius; species Enteromius trimaculatus. The sequence continues at coordinate 3,733,674 of JAUMHP010000026.1, forward strand.
CGCCAGTTCAACACAGACAGGTTGTTGCGTGACAAGCCCTCATCTTCAAAAACCATGAGCTCTTCAAGTAAAATAAAAAATGTCCCATTAAATACAGGTTTACTAATGTGGGTGAACATATTCTGTGCTGACCACAATGTGTTTTCTGTCATGCACTGTCAGCCATTGAAACTTGAAATGTTGCAAGTAAAATAAAATACATGTTATGGTAGACAATAAAAAGTATCAAAAAATGTAATTATTTGGTATTTTTGTGTCTAAAGGGTCTTGATAATCTTATTTATAAGGGTTAGGTTTCTAAAGTCTTTTGCCTCAAAATTTTGCATTTAAACAATTTTGCCTTGATATCCAGTGTTAAAAAAAAAATGGTTTGGATGGCAGAAATCAGTCTATGCATTTGGCTAAATTAGTTTTTATCCGAAGTGACTAATGTTGCAGTCAGGACATATATTTACAAAATTCTGAAATGTGAGCTGAAAGTCTTTACATTTTAAATGGCATTTTAAATGTTTTAAATAACATTTTAATGTTTATTATAAAAAGAAATGCATTTATCATAAACCAAAACTAAAATTATAAGGCCTATAAAGTTGATGGTAATATTTTTTAAATGTTTGACTTATTCGATTTTTCATTATTATTTTATATGACATACAATTTTGCCATGGCCACTTGATGTCCGATGTATAAAATGCAGCTTTATGATTAAGAATATAATATTTTATTAAACTGGGCCTCCAAAGGTCATGAGAATATACATATATATAGCCTATACATACTTATATAATTTGCAAACCAGGCATGTATCTGTTTCCTTTAATTAATTAGTCCATTTGTAAAACTGTATCTGATTCAAAATCTTCAAATTGTTTGCTCTTATTAAAATTTACATTCATGCATTTGGCAGACACTTTTATCCAAAATAATTTAAGTTGCATTTAGAATGTACAATGAGATTAAAATGTGAGCTACAAACTAAAAACACAATTTAAATATATATTTTAATACAAGCGAATTGCTGAATTTTTTCCTTTACAGTTCACTGAATTCAAAAGAACCAGTCCAGTAAAATGAGTCACCAAATGCACAGAAATAAAGAATCAGAAAATGACTCTTACTGTGTTACTTCCCCATTCATTCATCAAAAACATCCTGATGCTTCATGGGAAATGAGCTAATGGATGCTCAGCAGTTTAGGGTTACTCTGTTTGTCGAGCACTTACACGTGTGTGTGTGTGTGTGTGTGTGGCTTGTCCATCTATTCCTGTCATCTAGCCCGTCTTGGACTTCTAAACAGTCTCTGCTTGCTCTTACAATCGTGGGCCACTGTGGAGGCCTGCGGTTCTGATCCAGTACAGGCTCAGCACCTCTAGCATTTGTTTGGGTGAAATAGAGGCATGGCTTTGAAAGAAGACTGGATGGACTGACCTTTAAAATGCCTGAAAGAGTCTAGATAGAAAGCTAGAAACAGTCGAGCCTGAGTTTGTTTTAGTTGTGGTTTGCTGCTTAGAATATTTGCATGATATAAACTGGAATTTCCTCTTTCTGACACAAAAAGAGTATAGCATTCAACTAAAGGGTTTAGAAAACGCTGCGAATTTGAGGCTTGATTATCATGTTCTGCTTGTTTTGTGTCCTTAAATAACCAAAGTACAAAAAATCCTGCCTTCTCAACAGCAGTCAACCCTATATGACTTCACTGTATCCCATAATACAATGCTCTCCAGTGGGCAATGCAAGAAACAGATGGGAAACACTGCAGCACTATGCCAGCGTTTCTCCTAAATGAGCTTCGTCATGCAGTAAGCATCAAGATATAAAGCTGTAATAATAATAAAAAAGTATATGTAGAAGAATGGTTCTTAATCGGTTAAGAAGCATCGGTTTTTAATATATATTTAGCAAATGTATATAAATTATAGTTTTTATGTTGTACTACATATTACTGGACACTTGTTGATGTTTTCTCCTCACCATATATACAGCGATTATTATATAATATATTATTATTATTTTTATTTATTACATTTATTTATTACATTTTATTTATTTAGATATTTATTTTAATTGGTTATTGACCAGTGTTAATTTTGACAGCAAATTTTGATTTAGTCTCAGTCTTAGTCTTTTGACTAAAATGGCATTTAGTTTTATTAATATTTTAGTAATCTGAATTGTTTTTAGTTTTAATCTACAGTAAATTTAGTCAGCTAAAGTCTAATGGGTTTAGTGACAGTGTAATTCACTAAGCATTTCTCTAAAATGTACAAACTCCTTATGTTTGACATTAAGATTAAAATTAAACATAACCACTTATCATAAAGGACAAGAACATGCATGGTCTTCTTTTCAATGACATACCAATGGTTATAAAGGCTAATTATGCATTCTTTATTGTTCACCGTATTATTCTTTTTTTAAGCAGACATATTTATTTTTATAAATAAATTATATTAATCTTTAGAACTACTAAGTACTACGTGAGTCAGTCAGGATCATTGAATGATTTTACTTTTGTTGCTTGAATAACATGACTTTGACAATAGCAACTTAAATTAGGCTGGGGTCCCTTTAAAAGCGAATGCACGCGAATGCAATGTACTAAAACATGTTCCCTACTGTTTACGTTCACGTAATACGTAATCGACTCTTTTTACCTGAAATCTTTGTGTGTGTAATTCTCCATTCAAGAGTAACTTACTCTTGCGCTATCTGTGTGTATGCTTCAGTGTCTGCGCTCAGAAACCGGAGTGAACTGAGTTAACTTTATCCATGCCTGCTCTTCTCTTAATCCACATATTGAGGTTTTTGAATGTTTTATGAGACGTGCAGCAAGTGTATGATTATGAGCTTATGAATACAGTTCATGTACACATCTAACCTCCGAACCCAGCAGGTTTGTTCTGAAATGTTCTCTTTCCAATCGTCCCTCCGTGACATTTTCAATAGATTTATATTATAGTTTTTGTCATTTTAAAATTAGTTTTCATTCCTAATCGTCTCATCGGTGAAATATATGTTTTTGACGAGCATAATAAAGAAGATTATTCGTCAACGAAATTAACTCTGTTACTGACATTAAAAAGCTTAGGATTTTTTTTGTTTTATATATATATATATATTATATATATAGTTGGAGTATACACACGCGCACACACACACATAGTTGATATTTTAGAAATTGTTGTATAAATATAAAACATATTTGTATAGAAACAATTCCATAAATAACTGCAATAGCCTCCTTAGTATAAATAAATTCATATAGGCACAATTTTTAATATAATATCTATATTTGTCAGCAAAACTATTGGAGGCCATAAGGGCCTATCACAGCGTCTTCCTTCACTCAAGCATGTCAAAGCATTTGTCTGGTATTATAATATTTTGCAATAATAAATTAAAGTTGGTCTTTCCACAGAATCTACTGTCTAACTAGTTTAAATTACATTCTATGAAAAAAGAAGAAGAAAAGAAATAAAAATCAGCCTTAGCTTGTTAAAAGGTCTTCTGAGACAGACTGTGCTGGCAACAGTGTTTTAAGGTGGGTCTGTTTCAAAATCATCTGCCATGATTGAAAGACTTGGACAAGAGCTTTTTGCGGTCATGTGACACCGCGTTCTGTTTCATCTTTTGCACTGACTCTCTGCTGACCTCGTAAGAGTGTTTCATTTGTAACGGTGGTTGGCAGCCGTCAAACTCGTTTTTCCACCGCAGCGACACGACTGTCTCTAATCTGAGCTTCACTAAAATCAGTCTGCACGTCGGACAAAAGAAAGAAAGAAATGAAAAGAAAAGAAAAGCGAGGTATTGAGATGCGTTTCATTGATGTCATTGTGTTGATTGCTCCTGAAAACACGGTGTGAATATGTCTGCGAGTCAAAAGCATCTTTAATGAAAAAGCTGCACGCACGCATGAACTGAACCGATCGCTATCTCCTCCTGAGGAGAAAATTCAAGTCTTGACTGTAATCGGGAAATTCCATCTCAACTCACTGGCTGACGTCCACAGAATATCTCTGTCCACCGATATGGAAGAGGTCCACTTTACACCTCCTAGATTAAAAAAGAAAAACAGTATGTGCATCTGTGCGTGCACGTCATGATTATGATTTTTGGAAGTTTATTGCAACATCCTCCCCTCAAACATTAAATGTAATTAAATGGTTGATTAATTAAATAAATAGATCAGAAATAAAATGTAATATAAAAAATAAATAAATAATACAACATAAAAAGCTTAATGAAACAAATAAATTCAATAATAAAATAAAAAGCTAAATAAATAACAATAAAATAATACAATTGCTAATGGTATGAAAATGAGACAACTTCCAATTAAATATTTTTAAAGGGCTGAACAATTTAGAAGTTGTAAGTAAAAAAATAAGTCGGTCTGTAAGATAGATCATCCCTTCAAGTCCAATCGAGTCACACTTCCGCAGATCATTTACTTTCGAATAAAAATCTGTCATCATCCACCCACTTATATGTCACTTGAAACTCCTGATGTTTCCCTCACTGAACACAAAGGAGCTATTATCAAAATGTCATGTTTTTCAGGCAACAAAACTGCAATGATCACCGGCTGTCAAGGTCAGGTGCGGTTTTAGTTTTATTAAGGGAAATACGACGTTTCCTTCCACACTGGCGTGTAGCACCAAATATTGGGCCTAGTCACACAACACCTCACCAGTCATATTAAAAATAATAATCAGTATATCATTATACCCCCCTGCAAGGGCCCCTCTTACTCAGTTCTATTGTTACCTCGTGACCCCTCTGTTCAAACCTATAGAAAAAGTGTGTGAACTGGCTACTAAACTGTTTAAAAAGTTAGTAGTTTATTTTGCTTTATTCTTTGTTCATGTCTTATCTTGCCTAGGCAAAAAAGCGAGCCCTTAACTGGTGCCCTTAAAAAAGCATATGACGCCCCTGTGTGTGTCCCATTTTACCTTATCAGCAGCTCTGAGCTGCTGCTCTGATGGCAGTGACTGATAGCAGAGGGTGTTGTAACCAACCCACCCCCAACCTCATTGAAATGAACCAGGGAGCAGATCACAGCCAATAACCACAGAGAAGCTGACTTTACCCTGCCATGCCACACAGCACGGCCCCATTCCTCCATTTCCTACTTCACTTTATCACCAGCCTTTGAGAACGACTGTGAGCAATTATCAGGGGCACAGTACTGATTCTCTAATAGCTCCATTAGCCGGAGCAAGTCATTTCTGACGCTGGGTGCAGGTTTAATCCGAACCCATCAGTGCTGAGACGGCACATTCTGTAGCTCTGGAAGGACTTTAGATTTCTGGAAATAGATTCCGCAAAATGCGAACTTCAGTGTTTTATACACAATTATGATTGTATCAGTACTATGTAGAAAGCCTTCATAGTGTGACAGTGCCAGGCTCACTGAAACCCATACACTGGGTCGTGGCGGTAGTAAGGGCATTACTATGACCCCGTTTACACCTGGATTTTTACATTTCGTTTTTTTTATCATTAGATTACGAAATGTGTTTTTTGCAATCAGATGGTTGTTCGAAAGGCATGTAATCATTTGGAAGAAACGTTATCCTGCCTGACCGTGCAAAGAAGCTCCGCCCACTCACATGATCGCTCTGTGCAAAAGCACTCCAAAACAAGCTAGATTTCGGTTAAAATTTAATATGCCTTATCCGTTTATTCCCTTTCTTTTGATTGATTTCGTGAGGAGCACTTCATGTTTATTATTTTGAGCTGATTTTAAACGTTTATTTCAAGAAACTAATATTGTCTCATCAAAACTAAGTATAAAATATATTGTAATATTCATTGCGTGTAGACATATGCGGAAGAGGTTTGAGAAATATATATAGATCACTGCCAAGGTGTCATAATAATCTATCTTTAAATCACATTTAAATTGAGGTCACTGTTAACGGCATGTAAGGCAAAATCAAATGGGTCTCATGGGGATAAGGCCCTCGAATCTTATTCTGTTTCCTCTGTCGTGAAACCTGAAGCTTTATTGTGGACAGACGAGCGAGTGATCGAGCCACACCTCATTCCCAAAGGAGCTTTAAAAGCTTCCCTCCTAATCCCTTAGCTAAATATTTTCAGATTATTTTCTCTGTCAATGCAGCGAAGGTTTGCTTCTCCAGAAAATCTCCAGGGATTAAGTGATCAGGAATGTTCAGGTAGGTGCGTGAAGGTGAAGATCATGCCTGAGACATCAATGAAAGCAAAGACACCCAGAGGAATAAGTTAATGCTCAGATGCTTCTCTTTCATAACTTTAAATGTATTTTATATTTAATTGAAGTGAAAACTTGCAAAGCAGCTATCTCCATTTCATCTCATTGCAGTCTAAACTTTAAAAAAATAAAGAATCTTTAGCATTGATGGTTCCATTAAAAACCTTTAAACATTTAAAAAGGTTTTTTAGTGGAAAAGCATTTTTTTTAGATTAATAAAATGTTCTTCACACTTAAGACGGTTTGTTTTAAGAACTGTTCGCTGAAAGGTTCTTCAATGGCACAAAAAGCATTCTTCTATGCAAAACCTTTGTTTTTAGGAAAAACAAGGATGGTTTTGTTGAAGGAGATCGCTTCATTATTCTTCAAACAGGCTAAATAAAATCTTATTGTGTCTCATATGAAGCTAGTATTCTACGTCTCATCCGTCTTCTGTGTGTGCGCCGAGTGAGTGTGGATGTGTTGTTTCCTCTCAGCCCATCAGCTCTGAATGGGTTCTGTGTACACATTGGTGTGAGAGAGATGCATCGAATGGGGGCTCATTCAGGACCTGCAGTGGAGGAGGATGTTTTCAGCCCTTCTGGGTGGTACTGTGGACGCCCCGATGCAGATAGTATTGTTAATGTGAAAAGGTGATGTGCTACAAAAGAAAAGAAGGGAGGTCCGGAGAGATGCATGCTGGGATACATGTGCAGGTAGCAATGGTGCTCTTTGGCTCTCAAGAGACTTATCTATAGTGACCAGTAGATGAAATCACACACACACACATGCTGAGACATGCACATTCAATGGTTCATGTAGATTCCCATTTAACATATCTGGGAGATTTTTAAGCAAGTGTTAAAAGTGTCAAAATATTAATGGATTTCTACTAAACTGACAATTAGAGGTGTGTCCACTGACACAAAACAGTCTTTGACTGATCAAAAGGCCTAAAAGGGGGAAAAAAATCCCTGACCCTGGTAAAAACGGTACAGTCACACTCATTAGTTTACAATAAACAGATTAAGAAATGAGCAACTGAAAGTGATCTTAGGTGTTTTATGTCTCACCTCTCAAATCACCTCCCCATTTGTTCCATGTCAGCGATAAGAGGCTTTAATCATTGGCTCTGTCTCTGGAGAAATGGTCGACCTGTTCATGGTCTACCTACAATGCCTTTGCTAATTGGATCAGGCAGCAGCCTTACCAGATATTACAAGGATATCAATGACAAGAGTCCTTCGACTGTCATTTAATAATGTTAAAAATAGCATTAATTCCCCAAATAGAACAACACAAGGAAAATATGGAAAAACATGAACTAATCTAAACTAATAGTCAAAATGTAGAAAAGTATTTAAAATTATATTTTATTATAAAGCTCTAGCAGAATATTTCCAAACAAACATCGGGCTAAAATCCTCACTGATTCAAAAGTCTACAGAAGCACTTACAGACTTCATTAGACAGTAAATGTGTGGGAAGAGAGGCAGTAAATTCTTTAATCAGATGTTACACAGAGAGACTGATTAGCTACAGGTGACATACGGGCCTCTTACAAAATCTTTTGCTGGTCTTCTGTTTGATTGAATTTTAATAGGTGGTCAAAGTTCAGGAAAATAGAAGCATATGGCTTTGATTTGACACACAGTCAGCACTATAATTACATAATTAACAGTAATGTACAGTAGACTTGCTAAAATTAGAGATGCTTTTAGTTTCAGCAATAAAATGCGTACATTACTCATAATTGTTCTTTAATATGTAAAGAAACTGAAAAAGTGATATCTGATTAAGGAATTAACTGAATTAGCACCTTTCAAATTTTTGAAGTCACAAATTGAACCTAGCTGTTTCCAGAAGAACAAAGAATCTTAGCTGGTTTAGCCATGTCCTCAATCTGGTACGTACTACTCTTGCCAGTTATATGAAATTAATAAGTGAAATGAGAAAATAAGTGGAAGAAGTAAGCATTTAAATGTTTACTTCAGTTTAAAGAAGTTGTTGCTTTTACACCAAAAAACCCAACAGTTGTTCAGCCGATAAAACTCTAATGTAACATTCTAAAATGAATGAAACTTTCTAAATTCTTAAAGTTATTCCAAAACAGAATGTTGGTATTTAGAGTGTGTTCATAGGCTATTTAAACTTTCTCTCTCTTAGACAGATAAAAGTATGGTTGAAAAGACAAGGACTGACATAGTTTGCCTTTTTTTGTGTGGGATCTTTGAATACATGTGGTAACTGATGAATTTCAGCACATGAAAGTATAAACATTTGAAAATGTCATGAGATCACAGTAAGTCAGTGTTTGACCTTGCTGTTTTATTGTTAGTCTAACCAATAAACGAGCCAATAAGAACGCATGTTTAAGTCATTTCAAGTGTTTTCAATGAGGCATTTTGTTATTTTTTCCTTTTTAATGGACGCACAGCACACATTTGAGTGTTTTGCAGGAGAAGACTGCAGCGGACCACCCACCCCAGCATGTCTCAAACAGGGCCCACAGAGGGTAATTAAGCTGTTTTCTTGGGTCATACAAGTCTCGCTCGTTAAATCTTAGAGGAGTGAAGGGTGGTTGCCTGGTGGTTGTTCGCCGGAATATGCCAAAGACCGCCGGGCCAATACTGAAACTCGTGGGCCGAATAAATTCTTCTGTAACTGAAGGACAACATTCATATAATGAGCAACATCACCACTGCGTGTGAGATCATCTGTCTCCGTAAATCTTGTGACACCTGTCGAGATGGGTTCATCATTTATTTTAAAAGCATCAGAAAAGATAAAACCATTATAAACCAGGCACTACTTAAAGGAATACAATTCTGTCATTATCGACTCACCCTCATGCCATTCCAAACCAAAAAGTTTGGTAACCTTTGACTTCAGGTAGATGGACCAAAAATATACTGGAAGTTTGATGAAGATTGGTTACCAACCTTTTTCAAAATATCAATAGAAATGAATACTGGTTTGTAACTATACGCGGGCAAATAAACAATAAGATGGGCAATGTAAACAAATGAGAGTTTACATTTTTGGTGGAAAACTCATTCAAATCTTCTACATAACTTGATTAAAGTGCTGCTCAGAATGGACAGAAAAAAAAGCCTTTTTGTAAATGCTTAGTTTACTGAACATTCTTCAACATTATTCTAATGTTTTTAGTGGAAATAAAGTTTCATAAAATTATACTTAATCAAGAAGAACCATAGACATTTAATGACAACAGTGAGGTATAAAGTTTCGCAGTTCAAAGAAATGGTTTTTGAAAGCCCAAGTAAGACATTGAAAATCGCATACGAAAATGATTTTATAATTTCAGTGGAACAAAATGCATCATTTGCTCAAGCATATCCATCAGTGAACTCTCATCAATGACTCTATTTCCAAATACAACAAACTTATTTGAACCAGTGTTAGCTGAGCAGATCTATATCGGAACATGTATGCACCCTGAGGAATGGATGCAGGGTCTCCTGTGCCAAACATCACAGTCTTCACCCATCAGTGCAGCTGACCTTGTGTGATTGTAGCATGAAGTCATACCTCTGCCTCACACAGGCAGATTTGAAGAAATGGGCACTTGTTTTTGGCTTCAGCATTCTGATGTCACTGCCTAGACCTCAAGTGTCTTTCAATAGCAATTAATGCAGTCAGATCTTTCCCACTGAACAATCGTCTTTGTCAGACGTTGAAATGACATCCCCTGACAAGCCAGAATGAAAGTTTTTTT
>JAUMHP010000028.1:27319-52787 GCA_032361065.1 Enteromius trimaculatus
ACTACATATACTGTAAACATTACTTTGGTGTAAAGCTGCTTTGCAATGATATGTATCATGAAAAGCACTATACAAATAAATTTGAATTCAATTCAATTGAATTAAATGTATGACAACAGTTTTTATCCGAAGCTGCCATGCAAAAACTTTTGCTAAATGATTACATTTAAATGTAATTGTATAGAAACAATATAGTTTACACTCCATACTCACATACACAATGTATAAAATGTATTTCATTGTTATATAGCACATAAATGAATGCAGTTATATTAATACTGTATTAATGCACTGTGTACGTAAACAAACTTTATACTAATACAATAGCCTACAGAGACATTAACCAGTAATGAGAACGCTAGTGTGAAGCATTGCATTTTCTCCTATTCAAAACTATACGAGTGACACGTCTTGGGTATTCTAGTCTTTGAATCTATTCAGATGAAAAAATAAACCCATTTCGGATGGCCTGAGGGATTACAACTTGTTACATTCATGTAATTCACTTTTAATATTCATGTAAGAACATCAAACACCCGAAACATTTTATTTACGATTTTTATTTATGATATACAGTATATAACCAAAACAGATGCCTGCGTTCATAATATCTACACTCACACAATGTACAGGTTACCATATAAAATCTACAAAATGATGATGACAAACATTTAGTTTGACAGATAACAGTTGTACAGCAAACACTGATAGAACACTGTTTGTTTTGCCATAAATATTCATCTGTGTTTGGCACTTGACCACATGTCGCTGTCTTCTGTGGTTTAGAAATGAAATGCCAGATGCTGAATTGTTTTGGTGAAGGAGGATCTACTAACATAAATGATCGGATTTGAATTCAAGCTCCTTCTTGAGCTAAGTTTGATCATTACAACATTGACATCACAGAAAACGAAACCGCAGAGTTTCCGATGGCTATCCATCTTGCATGTGGCCTCAGATACGATGTGGTTTGCATGTGAGCAAGTGTTTGTGCATTTATAAACTATAAATAAAAAGCATATGCCATCCTTTTACATGGTCCCTTGCATCCAAAACCCTGAGGTTGTGTAGAAATATTCTTACACATTAATATTTTACACTCCAACTGTCATGTCACTGACTGTACACTCATAAGTTCTGACCGAAACGCACGGTATGCATAGACAAACACTGAATAAACACACCAGTACTCAAAAAGCATCACATACACACCACATGCACACATATTCATCCTGAAATGTACAGGATGTCCCAGAGCATACATTCATTTTGAGGTGCAGCGTGCAAAATGATTTAAGCTGGATATGAAAATTAAAGACCTTAAGCGAATACTGAGGCCAAGATTCAGTCAAATATGAATAGTACTTGAACTAGTTGCTTGTGCTAACCTGTAGTATTTGTTCACAGCTGATGCTGCGGGCAGAAGGTGGACTGAATCGAGGTCTGGATAGAGCAGAAAGTGTCTGAGGTTAATGTGTCGGCTGGTGTCTCACAGTAAATGCTGCAGGGGTTTATGGTCCGTCATGTATGTGCATAGTAACTTGCGGTCTTGGCTGTTCATTGTCACAGTCCTACATACATATGCTTTTACTGTACAAATGATTATATGTAACAAAAGAAAATGTTATTTTAAAAATAACAGCAGTTTCATAAAGAAAAACATTTTTGTGGTGTGATAAATTTTCACTCAGCCACCAAGATAAACCATAAATTATATCTACAATTTTTTTTTGTCTAATACTTTTTTATGTTTCTTCCCTTTTTGAAGCAGCAAGATGAATATTATTGTTGTCCCTATAAGAATATTTCTGTTTTATGATATTTTCCAACTATGTGATTACTGTCAGTCCTATGCAGTGAGTATTAATATTAAAAAAAATGTTTTTTTTTTGTAAGAATTATTGTTATTTTTTATCCATATGCTCATCAAAGTGAAAAATTTTACCCCAACCGCCCCTTTAAGAATCTATCACAGGCTCTGACATCATAATGCAATAAATGCTGGAAAAAAAAAGATTCAAGTAAAAAAACAGATTTGTCGCCCAAGAGCCTCTCTTTTAAATAAATTTATGTGCTGATTAGAATTGAAATACTAGGAATTATTTAATTTATTAAATTATTAAAAACAGTTATTAAATAATATGGATTTTGCCTTTTAGAAAGTTTGAGAAAGTGTCACATTATCTAGTGCATTTTGCACGCTAAGAAAATTTAGCCTCGACTCCCTCCCTGTGATTATTTCAAGCTCATTTTGAAAGGGTTCATTTCAGTACAGGATGTGATGTCACTTGCTCAGAGAGGCGTATGAACACAAGCTTCTTGTGTATGATCTCTGTATGTCCGGTTCTCACCGTTACCTGATCTGTGTCTGTGGAAAAAATAATGTTCTCATGCAAGGTGGTCGGCCGGGAAGCCCACAGACACTGAGATAGGGGTTTGGTTTTGAAGTCCATGCTCTGCTGATATTTGAAGCAGAGCGAACACAGAAAGACTTGCTGAAGAGAGGTTATGCCTAGCAGATTCACTGCCCCGCACTGCTGGGGTCGCACTGCAACAGTCGCACGATGGAGGGGTCGCTCTTTGCACCCTCTACAAACTCTTCGAGCGAAAGCTTACCTGAGGGACAACACAGGGGCAAAGGTCAAAAATAACCAGGATTTGCAGGGATTAGGCATTCGTAAGCATTTGCGTATTAAAAGCAGCTTAATGCAAAAAAAAAAATCTTTACGGATGCCTAAAGTTTAGGAGGCCTCTTCCAACTTGAACGTCAATATAATTATCCTCGTAGAAGAACACATACTTTCAGAAAGAGCACTTTTTAGTTTGTAACTTTTAATAGCATCAATAAATGAAGAGTGTTTTAGTTTAAATGTACATTAAATGCTATTAGTTGAACTTTAGAGTGCTTTTTGGACCAACTTGTATAGAGCTTAAATACATATTTATATAATTTATATAATTTATGAATTGGTATGACCTCACTTTTTGTACATTCATACAATTTTTGCTATTTTTGCTAAACCGTAGGTATTTTATGAATGACCTACACCTAACAAACTCCCAACCCCCCCCCCCCCACCCCCCCAAAAAAAGTACACATCACTGGAGTGTGAACGAATCACACAAAATCGATTTTGCTACCTCGTATAATATGTACAAATTGGTCGTAATATAGCGTATCTGTGCGTTGTACAAATATACAGATCTAATTAAACACATGTAATGATAAATTTGCAATATAGTGCATTTGAAATATGGTATATAAATAATGTAAATATATCTGTATGTATAACTCACTAGAGTAAAAATTACAGTCATGTAATTTTTGCGCACTTTAGTATGTTAGTCGACACATCAAAATAAGTCTATTGCTTTAAAACACAACAAGATTAAAAACATAATGATTTCGAATGTACATTAACTTTTATTTTGACATTACAAAATTTTCTATTTGAATGTGTTAAAAAGATAAAAAGAAACCTTTTATTTTATTAATATTAAATTTGAATTTTTTAATAAACACTTTAAGTGCACATTCAATACAATTAAGCACACTTCTTTTTCAAAAGAGTAAAGGTACTGTAGCTCACCATCACGATTTGTGTCCATCTGCCGGAAGATCTTATCCGTGCGTTTCTCAGGTGTGGACTCATCCTCTGGCATCTTCATCACCGAAGAAACCATCTTATAGATGGCCTGAGGAAGACAACATCAAAGATCTAGCTTTAGAAAAGCTATTACCTCACAAAAAACGGCAAAACTCTGCTCGTACAGAAGATATCAGAATCTATGTTATTTACTGCTGCCTATTAAGGCAGCAAACCACTAAGCGCCCTTACTGTTGCTGTGAGCTTGCAAACAAGAGATTCGACTCTAGGTTTATTTCATTTGGCTTTAGCATGTCGCTAAGCTAACTACATTTATAATTACCTTTTTCTTCCATGATGGAATATTTTGTAACCATGGATAGTCCTGAACTCACTGCAGTGTATTCTGGGATTGTTTCGTTAGGGAAATAACGCATGCAGTGCTGCTTTAGAATCTTCTAGCAGTTGGTTTGGATTTGGGAGTGCAGCTAAGATGCTGTTAAGGTCTAAGCAGGCAGTAAATCTTATTAGATAAAATTAGAGGTCTCTGGGTATGATTTAGAATTGGAGCTGTCACTTCAAAGTAACCATAGCAACCGCTTTTCCCAGAGAATTAAATGAAGTGAAAAGAAAATTACAGCTATTTGCTTGCACTCAGCTGTCAGATTCAGAGAGTGCAGTTGGGAAGTTGACGCATTTCACAGATTGCTCCAACAGCGTGAAATTTTACCTAAATACGAGCAAAAGGTAATTGCCTGCTGCACTCAACTCTCCCTAATAGAGCAAAATATCATTCACAACTGAAAACTGATCATTTTCTGGTCTAAAGGACATGATAATAAGGCACAAGCCTAATACCAGACGTTTGCTGGAGGCAGTTTGAACGTAATGATTTACCATATTACTCACAGAAATATATTAATATACACTATAAGTATAAAGTCAAAAGAAATGTGTTTTTGTACACAATGGTTGATTGATAGTGATATAATTTCAGGTGTTTCATTGAAACTTCTCATGTAGGTACTATTTCAACAAGCTTATAATATAGCCTAACACTTACAGATCAATAAATCAACAGTCAACAGTCATGCGCTACAAATAATCCTTATCTGTCCTTTTGACTGAATGGGCTGTACAAATTCAATTTTATTGAGGAGAATAACTTTACGTTTGGTTTGTGACGTGATATAACAATGATATCTATAGGTTAGCTTTTTACAGAACACTGAAATGTTTCCTTAGTACAGAAGAGGATTAGTGCCAAGCAGTAATTAAAAAACAAAACCTCATTGAACGCATTAAAAATTTAACGCATTTAAAATTCACAAATAAATAAATGAATGCTGTGTTAAGTCACTGTGGTATATTTATAGCAATAGCCAAACATAGATTGTATGGGTGAAATTATAGATTTTTTAATGCCAAAAATCATTCGGATATTACAGTAAGTAAAGATCATGTTTCATGAATATATTTTGTAAATTTCCTTCTGCAAATATGCCTTAATGTAATTTTTAGAAATATTGATATTGAAGGATGATCTTTGGGAATTATTCATGGTATGTTTAAAGTAATTAAATGCTTTAAATTTCCTTTTAATGAAAAAGCAAATTAAGGTTTTCATGGAGCCCATTGCTGATTGTTCACCATGTAAATGGAAGTTAGCTACTCCCATAATTTGCACAAGGGGCAGAGGAAAAAGGTGGATAGTACACTGTAAAAAAAAAAATACGGTAAAAAAAAACGGCAGCTGTGGTCGCCAAAATAAAGCCGTGGAAAATACAGTAA
Organism: Enteromius trimaculatus; assembly: GCA_032361065.1. Classification (NCBI taxonomy): domain Eukaryota; kingdom Metazoa; phylum Chordata; class Actinopteri; order Cypriniformes; family Cyprinidae; genus Enteromius; species Enteromius trimaculatus. Next base: position 32,698 of record JAUMHP010000028.1, read on the forward strand.
CAATATTTTTTTTATGTTTAATGGTTTTTATGTTAAAGGTGCTCTATGCGATCTTGCAAAACACTATGGGTGCAAGACCTACACTCCAAACAAAAACAAACTTCGGCCAACCAATCGGTTGTTTGGCCAAAATTTGTTTTTGTTTTTGTCCAGTGTATTCAGAGGGCAGACAGCAAGATGATCGAGGGTTTATGCATACGGTTTGAAGTCAAGCTAAAATCCTGCAACATCGCATAGAGCACCTTTAAATCTACAGTTTAATACTGTAATTTCTTATAACATACCGTAATAACTGATATAATGATAATATGCTAACCTAATAAAGTAGTGAAATCTACTTTGTAACTTATATAAACTTATAACTACTAAATTCAGGTGATGATGAAAAAGTCAAATGATGAACCAAAGCTCATCACAAGTAGTTTTTTGATAGTAACATATACAGAAGGTGCTCAGTGTCTTTCACACAAACATTATTAAACTGAAATGTGCAATAATATTCATTTTACAACATTACATGTAACATACAACATACAACCCTAATAAACATAACATTTAAAAAGAAAAAAACTCAATTCAAACAAAATTTAAAATGCAATGCAGGGAATTCTGGTAATGTCAGTTTACAGTGTAAATTTAACAGGAATTTACCACCCCTAACCTATTGTATATGTGTGCTTCAACTGAGAGAGCCACGCACCTGTACAATCTCCAGCATTTCCGCCTTGCTTATGTACCCGTTCCCGTCCAGGTCGTACATACTGAAGGCCCACTTCAGCTTCTGGTCCAAACGGCCGCGTGACGTGACGCTCAGTGCGATGATGAACTCTCTGAAGTCTATTGTTCCGTCTCCATTGGCGTCGAAGGTTCGGAAGACGTGCTCCGCAAACTTTGACGCATCTCCGTAGGGGAAGAAATTGCCGTAGATCTTCTTGAATTCCTCCATGCTGAGCGCGCCGCTGGGACAGTCCCGCAGGAAGCCCTTGTACCACTCCTGGATCTCATGTTCGGTGAAGTCTGTGTTTTCTAACAGGTCCTGTATCACCTCGGGACGGAGCTTGCTGTTCTGTTTTCCCATGCTGACGGTTTAGTTTCAACTAGAGGTGAAGGAGAGGAAGAGAAGAACTGTTAGTAAAGGTCTCACAGTACGTAAATAGTCTACTCTTATTTGAACTCACCCTGAGTAAATATAAAATAAGTTCAACTTGATCACATTTAATGCAAGACTAGAAACAGAAATCAAAGCAATTAAACAACCTACACACTCTAAGTTTATCAGAAGAAGATTTCGGTGAACGGAAAGAGAGTAAGTCATTTTTTGAAGTCCATGTCTAAAAATCATGAAATGGTGTTGAGGTGGTGAAAATAAGATGGTTTTTAGTAGCTTGTTTTAGTACTTATTTGACGTGGGTCATCTTAAAACCCCTGTGTAAGTTTACTAAGGCCCTGTAGTGTGCCCTGGTTTAGGACCACTGACAAATAATAAAAAGAAAATGGGAAAGAGGTCTCTGTAACACATTAGAAAGCATGCATTATAAAAGTAGTTTTAATGCATTCATTATTACTTGAAATGGACCTACTACTGTAGTAGTCAGTATGAATACATTATTATATTCTTTGTTACACTATGCATTTGTAATTCTGTTATTAATAACAATGTATAATGTATTACAATGCACCTTATGAATAATTGTAATGCATTACAACCCTTTATAATGCGTTACGCATGAAGACTTTAAGTAAAGCATTGCTAAGATCTTTTTAAATATTTACAGTTTTTCTTAGACATCAGTGAAATTAAAGGGAAAGCAAATGGAGGCTTTTTTTATTCAAATCCTTACTTCCACAGATGTTATCATGAGAAAACCCCCCAGTAATTTCACATGTGAAGAGAGATCAACAATCTTTTCTCAAATTTGCCACGAGTCTAACATTAAAATTCAGAGATTCTTACAAACGTAGAAAATTCTTAACAGTTTTTCTAAAATCAATGATCTGATTCTGCCCACATACATTTTATACACTCTATACACTGTAAAGCTTTACTTTTATTTTACATTTATGAGTGAAAATAGTTTCAAGGTAAATCCTATAAACATCCCACATAATCCTACCATATTTTCGGAGCGTACTGTCACTTTAAATCAACAATTTTCTCATTTGAGTCTATTCCTTTTGGATTTCTGGAGACAATGCAGCACTCTCAGTTAAGTCTCGTGAGCGCTTCGGTAGACATACACACTGTAAAGGTACTATTATGAATGCAAAGCACACATATCTGCTACGTATCTAAAATTTCTCTTCCTTTTCCCATCTGTCAACTGAACTTTCCATTGGTAGACCGCAGTGATGCTCTCACCTGCTGCAGTGTGTGTGCATGCGTGTGTGTGTGTGTGCAACTGCACCCGAATCATTTCCTGATGCAAATTTCTCATAAAACCCCACGTGCTTGCAGACCTACACACACATGATCTCAAGAAAATATATTATGTTAATTCTATAAAATGGGTGCTTTTCCTGGTTTATTTTAATACAGCAAGAAGAAGCTGGGGAAGAAAAAAAAACTTTTTGTGTAGTTTTATACAGAAAAAACATCCATGTTAACATTAGAAAATGGCATAAAAGATTCATAATAAAAGTAATTTTAATATGCATTACAAATATGTGAGACACAAATGTTGTAGTGACTCTTTATTCTCATCCATTCCACTGAAAGTGACGGGGGAGAAAAAAATAACACTGGGGAGATTAAAAGATGGAGAAACTGAACCTCCTCTTGTAAACAGGAAGCAGTCCATCAGTTTGTCTTTCACTGCTCCTCACATAGCGCTTGAGTCTATCCAGGCTATTTATACAGCCTGCTTATATATCGCATTTAACAAAAGGATGTGAGAGGAGTCAAATAAAGATACATATAAAATCTTTAAAGTTCAGCTCACATTTCCGTTATCTGTGTCTCATCTGTTTCTCTTTCAGTGGCAGCATGTGCTTGTAGGAAACTGTCAGTCAGAAATAGTGAAACAGCTTTGATGCTGAAATTAATTAGGCAAATAAATGTCATTCAACTAGTGGTGAAAATATTAATCATACCGATCGTTAAGTGTTCGTTCCACTTTTGGAAACATGCAGTATGTCTTTTTTTTTTTTTTTTTGAAAGCTAAATAAGCTTTCCACTGATGCATGGTTTGTTATGATAGGACAATATTTGACTAGAGATACAACAATTTGAAAATCTGCAATCTGAGGATGTGATAAAATCTAAATATTGAGAAAATCACCTTTAAATGGTCCAAATAAAGTCCTTAGCAATGCATATTACCAATCAAACATATCACCATGCAACACAATCTTTACTTAATATCCTATTGTTTTTTACCATGAAAGTAAAAATTATAATTTTAACCCATACAATGTATTGTTGGATATTTCTACAAATACACCTATGCTACTTAAGACTGGTTTTGCCTCCAGCATCACTTATGTTAATAATATAGCTAAATATACTTTGATTGACTGTTCTCTGAACAATTGCTATATTCTACCATGGCCTGATCAAGCCCAGTGCTTATCCTCATCTAAACTAAAAAGCCCCTGCTGACCGCTATATCCCCTCTCGACAAACTAGCACCTCCACACACACACACACACACACACACACACACATATATTTCCTCCACCCATCCGGTATAAGCACCAAAGCACAACAGAGCGATTTGTCCACAGCAGACTTGCCGCCCCGTGGATAAAAGCACTGTGCAGTTTAATTGCTTAATGGATATGCTGCATTTGTATTACGTTCCACCTATTGCCATGGTAACAGACAATAATCTCACTGTCAGTGAAGCACAAAACAGAAGCGACTTTGTATTAAAAACGAGCCTTCAGCAATGGGATTTATGGATGAATCAAACACTAGAATGTTTATTTCGGAAAAAAAATAAACTGCATACATTATTCTGAAGTTGACTGCTCATGTTAGGGTTTAGTCCTGTTTGGTCTCTTGGTCTGTCAGTGACATAATTTCTGATCCATCTCAGGATGGCCCGTGTTCTTGCGCACCTGAGCTTAACCCGTGTTTTTAAAGCAGAGCCGCTCGCAGATCTCTGATGTTCTCGGACTCCAGGGTCAACAGCTGAAAGATCTCAATCTCAAATTAACCCTAAGACTCTTAAAGCCTTCAATAGCCCTGCGGAGACGTCACGCTTATATAACACCGGCCCACAGACACAGGTGATGTCCCGAGGACAGGTGACACCAAAACAATCTGTTTTCATCAGCACAAGAGAATAATAACTCTCGAACAACAATATCAAACAAGATGAGACTGGTTCAGAATAACCAGCTGTATATATGAAGAGTTCAGATGCAAGCTATAAGTGACTTTTTTGGGATCATAATTGCAATGAATAGGCTGAACATAAACATTGGAGCTTGGGGGGAAAAATACTTCTTTTAGAAGAAAATTTAAAATTTTAGGAACTTCATGTATGTATGTATATATATGTCTGTATCAAAAGAATTCACAAAAGTGAGTTTAAGTTTGTAGAAAGCACATTAAACGTAAGTTGTAAGTTTTTGGAGAAAAAAATGTCAAAATTTGGTTGAAATAATGTTACATTGTCATTCAGTGTAACACAAGATGTAAAAATTCAAACAACATGCTTATGCTGACTTGTACACTTTAAAATACTGTATATGAAGTAATAAGGAAGCATATTAGATTTTATTCAGTTTTGAATAAGTAAAACAATCTGACAAATAGGCAAAACATAGGATAGTGGTAAATTTAAAAAAAAGTAAAATTACAACTAATTAGCATTTGGGGAGAAAGTAATTTGTCTTTTAACGTGTCAAACATAGATTTCTGTTGTAAATATGCCTGACAAGATTGTTACACTGAATTACATTTTAGTGGGGAAATTTATAAATCATGGAAAAATGTGATATATATATATATATATATATATATATTAAAACTAAAAGTACATGCAACTAAATATATAACTATAGAAAATATGACATAATACATTATGCAGTCATTTGAAGAAGATTGAGCCATTTTATCGGACAAGAAAAAAAAGATTGATTATTTAAAATGAATGAATGAATGAATGGACAAGACAAGAAGTTGTAAGAGGTTAAGAAAATCCATTTGAAATGATTTATGAGGAACAAATAGACAATCAATCAGAGAAAAGGGATGAAATGTGGCAAGCTGTAATCCAGCTCTGTCAATAAATCAATCAAATATGAGCATTAGCATTTTAATTTTCACCATTAATGCATTCAATAATGAAACTAATGACTTATGACATGTGACTTACAGAAGCATGAGCCATCGGATTGTTTTAAGAGATTATTCTCACTGGAGTGCCTATACGAGCGATGGAACGGGCCACAGGAAGGTGCAGGTCATGTGATACAAAAAAAAAAACCTCCCCTCCGTTTCCTCCACCCTTTAAAACCACAGAGGCCAAATAAAACCACGAGCTCTGAAATTAAACTATGACTGTGGAAAATGTCAGAGCTGCGTTCATGAGGGGGCTACAAAATTAAAACTCATCAAATGCTCTCATAGTTTTCTCGTTCTTTCTCAGACTGAAAATAAACAGAGCACTGTGTAAGAACAGCATTTCTGTTATCATGTTATCACATCTAGAGACATTAGTCAATGCGGAAATTTCCTTCACATCGGCAGTCATCGACAGCGCTGCATTGACGCTGCTGTGTTCAATAAGCGTATACTAAAATTACAATCAAGGGGAAAAATCAAGTCAGCTTTAGCGGGCTGTTGTCTCAGAGCTAGCATGTGCAATATGAGAGTCAGTGATTAATGTTTAGTTATGAGTTTGATGGATCTTACTCATAGATATTAACTGTATGCTAACCCTTGCAGTACTGTTGGTTTCTGTGGCTCAGTGCTGGCAACACTTCACCTCAATCTGCACTTGATATCTGTGTATCTGGGTGTATGATTTCACACACGTTTTAAAATGTTTGGTGATAATTAAATATTAGCAGGAAACAGTAAATAATAAATAAAATTAATTATTAAAAGAGTCTCTATACATTTAGCTTTTGGTCTTATATTAAGGGTTTACATATTTTAAATGTGAATTATGAATTTTCCACATTTAATCACATGATCCCTCATGGTGTGTTAATGCCGGGCCTTTATGAGCTAAGTGAAGACTGTAATGCTGTCACACACAGGGAATTAATAAGCTTGGGGCAAAAATGCCACCAAGATGAATAAAAGTGTCTCAGGAATTCAAGAAATGTTTTTTATATATTTATAACATCTGATATGCTGCTTTTCCTTAAAGTGGTATTTCATGTATTAAAAAGAAAAGCTATTTATGTTTTAGACACAATATTTTCAGTCTTGCCTCTTCTTGTTCTGTCTCCAACAAAAATAGTTTAAAACAAAGCCACAGCTAAACCAGGCAACACAGTGCTGTTTGATTTCAAAATCTGCATTTGTATAAAAAAAAATGAATCGGATGGCTCAACAATTCAGCAGCACACATTTATAAAAATGCATTCAGTTCATACGTTGTTGGAAAGAATAAAATGTAATATTCTATTGGTTGATAAACATTTGCTTTGCTACATTCTGGAATTTCGGTTGAAAACATTCTTTTTTCACACTTTAAAATACATACAATATGCTTATATAAATAGGCACTACTTTAACGACAAGACAAGGTGATGCAGTTGTTGGGGGAAAAAGCTAACAAAGAATAGCACTGGCCGCAGCAATCATTGTCTCATTTAACATGCCTAAAGTTAATGGAAAAATACGTAAAAAAATAAAAACCTCAAAAATAAACACCTCAACCCCGAAAAAAACATATTTTGGACTCAAGTGTCAAAATCTCTGAATTTCCCAGTGGTAAATATGACCTGAGAGGCCATTCATATCCAACGTCTGATGTGTAAACTCATATTTACTTGGGACTTAAAGACATCATAAGCGTCCCAAAACGTAAAGTGCAGTGTTAGTGCAAGCCATTGTGGGAGTGAGGAGGGCAACTATCAGGCTCCCTGAATCTAAAGATGAAATAATTTCAGTGAAAATAATTCACTATAATAATAAAAAAATAATTGACGCAGGTCCTGATTTTGCCAAGTACTGTGCGTCCCTCGGTCAACATACTTTGTTGACCCTGGGACTACATTTTAATGCAAAAATATAGTCTTGACCATATCTCTACACCTTACCCATGAGTAATGCCTAAATTCAGAGGAAATGACACTGATGTACAAGCACCAAACACTTATTGTAAGCCTAAACTTCACAAAAACGGTAAACTGTTTCTTCACAATGTTGACCCAGAGACATCTTGCACTTGGCAAACTCAGGTTAGTGTAAGTCTTACAGCCAATAAATACTAATATTGATGCATTAAATCTGAAATGGAGTATTTCTCAAAACAAACTAACTATTAGCTATTTTTGCCTGATTACAAATTTGGCCTGATAATTCATTGTTGTTAATATAGTAGGCTTCCTTTAACGTTTAATTTCCTTTTAGCTAACTGGCTAACAGCTCTGCTTTCCCTCACAATCTCTCTCTCTGTGTGTCTTTGTACCTGCAGGATTAACTCAATGTTCTGCAGGGCTAATCTGAAGCGGTAGGGTATAAATATAGACTCATGTATGTTATGTAAGGGCCACTAAATATCTTATACCAGGTCTAGGTAATAAAGCAGGTATACTGTACATATAGGATTTCACTGCTAATGCCTAAAATGCAATAGTGTGCTCACAAATGCTTTGAGACATTTATTACTGTATTTATTATGAAATATGCATTGTAAAATCAACCCTTTATGATTAAAAGAATACCGTTTTTTTTTTAAATAAGTTGGAATTATGCAAGCATAAGTCTGTGATTGTTGACCTTTTCTCTCAATGTAACCTCTGCTAAGATCTTTGCCTCACTAAATGGTTTCAAAACACCGCCAAACGAATGCATGGAACGTAAAATAAGAGAAACATGCCAGATTAGCATTTGTGCAAGTATAAGCAGTCAAAAGCTAGAGGAAAACGACCTCCTAAATGATTCGCTTGTATGAGAAAAATTCAGTGAATGTACTTGAAAGTAGTTATAAATATCACACACTCTTGGCCGACAGTACCGAGGTCGTTAAAGGTCCATATTTCCTGTCTGAAGAAACAGCAACTCTGTTTTAATACCCAGACTTTTGACGTAAAGCATTTTTGTCTCGTTCAAATGTAAACGTCCAGCCATCAATCTGAACCTGTTAACCGCTTGTACGCTATCCTTGCTTGACCTCGACACAGCCCTCCATCCATCTGTGAAAACGGCATCAAGCGCCATCACCAGCCGCGCTGGCACATGCTCTCAGTGTAAATATTTGCAAAGCCCCTATTTTTGGAAACATTTTTTCGTGCCGTTTACAGTTTGAAATCATGGTCAGTTACAGCAATAGATGCTTCACATGACGCACACAAACAGGAAATGCCTTTGCATTACAGCCTCGATGCATGTAGAATGTAGAAGAACTCGAGTGTGAAATCACTATCTCTTAACACCACGGCTCATTACAAAACGCCATTACCATCACTCTGTGAATGTTTGTACTTGAGCTGAACATTACAGTAATAACTACTCTCAGCCTCATTAAAAATACACACAATCCTCATAAGATTCAATCCAAACGCCGCCACATTCACATGCTCCATTTTGCTCCACAGAGACTCTAAAGTCCTCAAGACTGAGATAAGTCACAGGATATGCTTTTCCCACCTTTATAATGAAGCTGAAGCTCAGAGAAGTGGACACTTTGTATTTACACTCTTATAAGGTGCGCTATGAAACAGAAGACTTTAATGGACAGAATTGGTCATATGACTCCATAATATGTATAATAATATATTTTGAGATTGATATATGGAAGATATAAAAATTACGTAGCTTCTTATAAGAAAGATAGAACTTTTGTTAAAAGTAGTATCATATCAAGCACAGTACATCATAATAAATGACATTTATGGCAGTTTTTTTGGCATCTATGATTCCTCGAAGAACCTTTAACATCCTTGGAACCTTTCCATTCCATTTCCTGGTTCTTTCTAGCTGAAATAAAAACACTCTTTAGTCTTAAAATGTTCTTCACACTAAGAAAGCATGGTACTTTCTGTTCACGGAAGTTTTTTTTTTTTTTGAAAAGTACTTTTTCCAAAATGATTACAAATATAAAAACTCTTTTTTGAAAGCTTTATCAGCGTGCTGTCTGATATATGTCATCTCAACTACCCACCGACTGATTGAATTGAACAGTTTTACATAGCGTTACACTGTTCCCAAACAGAAGCCAAATACAGCCAAAAGTGACGGTAGCAAGAAAAACATTCCCCTTCTGACCCACCTGGATGTAAAAGATGCACTTCAGCTTCACCTGTTGGACGTTGTGATGTCTCCAGCTTTCTTTCCTCCTCTCTTCCCTCTCTCTATCTCAGCTCTGTACGTCGGCAGCTCTTCACAGGAAACTCTCTGAACAGACACTCCCCTCTCCCTTTCTACATTTCCTTCTCTATCTCTCTTTATTTCTCTCCCTCTCTCTGGGGCTTTACTAAACTCTTCCACAAAGCCGAGCGTCTCTGTTTCCACATCACATTTTTCCAAGCGCCCACTTGCGCGTTCTCAAAAACCCTCTCTGAGCAGAACGTGTGCTCTCCGTAGAGCCTGTCAGATCTAAGATGAACGTCACCGTGTAACCTACATGCATGCCACAACAATGCAAAAGAGAGAAAAAAAGAGCGCTTTAACAACTTCCTGCAACCTGAGATGTTTTCTTAAGTGTTCTCAAAGCCACTTGACCTGAGTTCCCAACTGACTTTATCTGATTCCTCTTCTATTTTTCAGTTTGCTAGTGACCAGCCACTCGGTAATGAGAATTAAGTCACTTAGAGCAAAAGGCTTATTTCCTCTTTCACACATCCATGTGACTTTGAAACAATAGAGTTATATAGAGTTATAAATGCAGTGTCTTCGCACATGCATTAAAAGAGAGCACTTTAGTATAGGGACCAATTCTTACAATCAATTAGTTGCTTATTAGCATACCTATTATTAACATGTTTATAAAGTATTTATTCTACCTTACAATTTATAAGCAGCAAATTTATAAGAAAAAACACTATTTCAGAGTTAGGAACTGCATGCAAATTCAATGCTTATCATTTATTTGTTTTTACTAGCAATTTCTGAGTGAAAATTGCTTCTACACCCTTTGTTTCCCTAATGTATCTCTCTAAAAAACTGTAGTATGTATTACTGTCTACATGCACTTTAAAGTGATGCTGCTTAAACTCAGATTTGGTGTTGTTCGGGTGATGTTCAGATGTTCCTCTTGTGAAATCAGGTACTGTCCCTCCTCTAAGCCTTATGTTCCAGGATTTATCCAAAGCCAAATGATCTGAAATCCACTCAGGTCAGTCGCCTTCCAGCACTCTTGTCAGTTCCAGGTTGGACAAAGGAGGGATAAAACTGAACCTTCATTCTCCACACAGAGATGTCCTCATCCGTTCAAGCAACAGCTTGCTTCCTTTCATCCAAACCTCACAGGATACCGAAAAACTCTTTTCTATTTCACGTCCACTGACATCAGTGCACCGCCAACATACACCAGACTTCACCTGCAAGAAAAACAGCAAAACATTCACAGATAGAACTCACCTCAGGTGGTTGTTCTGGTGTTGTGCCGTGAGGTTTTAGATGTCCATAACCCGGGGAGCTCGGCAGGGAAGAGGCTGTTGGTGTGGCCTCAGTGTTGATATGCAGTCACAGGTATCAGGAACAAGCTTTGATGCAACCAGCAGCTCCAACGAGAAACTCAACAAGACTCACCCGCAGCTTACTTCAGAGCACCAAACTGCCTCCCACAGTGACGTCAAAGCTGCTGGTCACATGACCAGCCTAAAAAGCCTATGAGAGAGCCGCCGTTGCCCTGGCAACAAGAACTCAGCATTGACTCTTGCTGTCACTCCTTGAGTCCTTCTTAGAAAGTCAACTATATGAAAGGCAACTAAAGTAAAATAATATAAAGGAACCAGTTGAATATATAGATTTATCTTTAATTGAAATGCACTTAAAAATGTTTACTTTAAATGAATACATATGAACAAGAGCTATTTCATTCAGAAACACATGCACCTTAAAAAGTCAGAAAATACAACTATATAAAAGTAAAATAACACGAAGGAACCAATTAGAACATATATATATGTTTTTTTTAGATGCACTAAAAATGCTCACTATAAATGCATACATATAAACAATTATAGAGCTGTTTCATTCAGAAACACATGCATTTGTTGCATTCTTATTAAAAAGTCAGAAAATACAACTATATAAAAGTAAAATAACATGAAGGAACCAATTAGAATATATATATATATATATATATGTTTTTTTTTAAATGAACTTAAAATGCTCACTATGAATGCATGCATATGGATAATTATAGAGCTGTTTCATGCAGACTCACATGCACTTGTTGCATTATCAAAAGTCAGAAAATGCAACTATATTAATAAAAATTAAATAATATGAAGGAACCAGTTAAGAAAAAAATAAATAATATATATACAGTGAGGTCAATAAGTATTAGATAAGTATGTGATTTTGCAAGTTCTCTTACTTAGAAATCATGGAGGGGTTGCACTTGTTGTATAATACAGTGCTTGGTTTTCAAGAAAAACTACACATTTTGTTCTGCAAGGACTTTGTTGTCATGATCACATTGCGATGCACAGGACAGGAGGAGAGGGTTAGCGTTAAGAGCAGACGTCCCTCACATTGGAGGCCATGCTTTACTTAAGCAGATTAAAGGGAAGTCAAAGCCTCCTCTCATTAGCCTTAATGTACAGACACTTTTTAAGGCTACTTGCTGAGTCATCAACATGGCACTTGAATTACACCCCCAATGCTTTATAACAAAACACGGGTGCACATGCAAAATACAGGCGATAGCATCTCACGCAGACATCTGCGGTGGGATTTGCATTTGCAATCTGTGAAACATAATATGTCATAAAACTTGCATAACCAGCGCTGTATGTTGATGTGTGTGATCACATCCTGGTGCTGATATAGTGAAGAGAATTATATAGAGAATGCACTTTACATCCCAGGAGACTTAATAATTGAGTTCTGTTGTTTCATTTACAGTAAGTCTCAGCTTTGATTGATGTTGAAATGATGAAGAATTTAATGAGAAATAGTTATAGTTATATAGTTAAATAGTTATAGTAATAGTTATAGAAATAGAAATAGTAGGTCCCAATTAAATTGTTGCATGGAAGACTTTCTTGGCATAATGTTCAGAGCTAGCACAAAAATTTGAAAAATGGAAAGCTTAATGTTAGTCGAAGTCTAACAAACGAGAAACTAAAAAAAGACCTGATTTGTGGTTTGGGCTTTTCTATAGATTTGAATGATTTTGAAAAGTCATATCTGACTTCCTATTGAGCTCTTTGACTTTTGATTGCAAACTTTGGTGTCAAGACAAATCTGAAGGCCATTTGAGACCTTGTTGAGATCTGTTATGAACTCTACAGGAGACATGTGAGATTACTGGGGACTTTTTTTGGACACGTATGAAAAACAGAAGACTTGTCCAATAATCTCCACTTGATCTTCATTACATATCATTGTTATCAAGGTGAAACAATTTGAAATATTGATCTCATTTCTATAAGAGTATACAAGCTAGAGCAAGTATGCTTCTGTTTTTGAAAGGATCTGATGGGAAATGTTTGAGTTCATAATTAAAGCTCTTTCTGCTCTGAACTCTGAAGACATTATAGTGATATTAATGGTGTATTTTCCCAGGAGAAAACAAATAGAAGCTTAAAAGTCCCATTCAGTCTCCATTGCATCTCATTACTGTCTGGGAGAAAAATCTGAGATACTAAGAGTTTCTTTTTTCCGGGTAAAAAAAATTTGAGAAGAAAAAGACTTAAGACTAAACAAAGAATTTGACAAGAAATATCCGACGTTCCGTATTGCAGAATTTTGGAATCTCTTATTACACTCTATAGTAATATGTGTAATATGATATTTTAAAGGTCTTTTTCTCAGGAGTAAAAACCAAGAAGTGAAAGTGACTTGCACAATAATCTCCATTTGATTTTCATTACATCCATATCAGAACTGACTAAGGAGGATAAAGGAGATCTCATTTCTGTGAGACTGAACCACCTTCGTTTTTTTTTTTTATTACTGTAAGATTACATGTGTGGTCTTGGAATAAATCATAAACATTTATGATCATATTGAGCCCCATTAGATAAACCGATGAAACCTTTTGAAGCTCTAGAGGAGACATGGCACATGTGAGATTAACAAGGTCTTTTTTTCTCAAGAGGAAAACCTAACACTTCTGATCTTGAAAAATTTGAGGTCATATACTGAGATATGTGTATGAAACACTATAAAAGACGCAAGTAAAGTTAATGAAATAAAAGGAAGCAAGAGACTTAAGCAAAAGTCTCAAATTGGTCTTAATGGCAATTTATATGAAACACTACAGGGTGTTTTTTGAGGCAGAAGTCTCCATTTGATCTGTTTTTCATTTCATGGCTAACAATTAGAGATATTATCTGGGATATTTTAAAGATCTCATTTGTGATTTTTCTTTCAGAGATGGTTCTCCAGCTAACAGGATAAAAACTGGCCTTGTCTCTTCTGTAATGTTGGGGCACCGCTTGGCTCTGAGCCGCAGCTCCATCAGCCGGTCCATGCACAGCCACGGGCTCTTATCTTTAGATAACGTCAGCTTTAGCATGGATAATGAGAGCTGTATGGGAGGGCAGAGCTCTCAATGATTATCTGTTACCTAACCACCCGCTTACGCCCCACAGGCATGCTCTGGAGGAGCTGCTATTTCAGTCAGAGGTGAAGAGTAGTCCAGGCAACTCTCCTGCTGTCATTGCTCTCTCTCTCTCTGTGTGTGCTGGTTTGTCCTTTACTCACTTTGCTCCAAAGACAAGGCTTTAGAGGGTTTATGCTGTGAACACTTTGGAAGACTTCAGTTCATTTGAGTTTTGCAATGTCTGCAAAAAGGTGATGGTGTGAGGGTTTCCTGTTAACATCAAACTTATTAATATCACAATGAACTCAGACTGTGGTTTTCATTTCTAGATGGTCAGCAGTACCTAAATATTATACAAATAGCAGCCTAGTCTACAGGAAACAGAGTGCTGTATAGGGATGTCAGAAGGTTTTTGGTTTAATGTCTGAAATAAGGGCCTGTGGTGAACTCAAGCTTTGGATATTTTCATGTTTTTATTCTGTATGGCACATCGGGACATTATTAAACATCCTTACAGTCAACATATAAACTCATTAGATCATTAGTCACTTTTACAGAATACTCTGACTCATATGGGAAAATGTTTTAAAATAAAGACTGAAAGAGTTGTCAGAAATGTAAAAATGGTGACAATGAAGTCATGTCATTGTGGTGTATTTTATTTATAGTGTACATTTAACGTTTCAATCCAGGCGATTCTATTAGACTTTAAAATTCACACAAGTTGTGCTCATCTGTGAAGATTATCATGATGAACAAAATGTGTAAGAATCATAAACTTCACAGCACTTTTTTTTTTTTGCTAAAATCCAAAAAGTCAATGGAGACTTGAGTTATTTGCTAAAAGTCATGTAAACTTTCAGGATGACCTAAAAAACCACATCACTGCACGACTCTATTAAAAAAGGGACCTGAGTCTTACCTAGAAACATGCAACTTCTTTTAACCCGGTCCATTAGAGTGCAACAAAAGTAAAAAACATACATTTTCTCCACAGGCGAATTGGTAACTTACTAACTTACTAACTTATAGGTTAATATGTTGAAGGCAGACATATTGTGAGCTGTAAGGTTGTTAAAATGCCTCTATTATAAGTTATAAAAGGTTCATATTTTGGTTTTGGGAGTCCCCAACAACAGGTTGACATGCATGCAAATATATGTGCATTTATCTTCACCTTATTTGTCGTCTCCCAAACGATTCGGTCAAATATTTATTTTCCTAAACTCCTCCAGTGATTGGTCGATTTCATTTAAAGTAGTGTTTGTGAGCTGTTAACGCGCCAAAAGCGAAAAAAACCAAAAACAAATTAGCATTTTTATTCAGACCAACGAAAAAAAACAAGTCGGTGGTCAATATGCTAATATTTCACTTTGACGTCAACATGAAACGGCTTGGGGCTCGTTTTAAAAGCGACTCATTTTAATGATCCAGAGTCGATTCTTTATATTGAGAGACAATGAATTTGTACACAGTGCACTTTCAGATTTGTAAACTTTGCAGGATGTTTTCATTCATTTAGAGCTGTGTTACACACTGCATAAAAGCTCATTTTCAAAAATCCTTTAATTGATGGTATAGGTTTTTGTCGAAACCTTCCATTTACATTATTTCAGTGTATAGAAACAAGAAAAACATATTGAGTTGTGTGATTAAGCTTTGTTTGGCCCAATTACTCCTTAAAACAAGGCCACTGAAAAATTGAGCAGACACTAATGCACCCTGTATGAAACTATATGGCAGCCAACCCACAAAAGAGCACTGGAGTAACTGCATGTTCTGGCTCATACTCACAATAGCATCACAGGGGAACTTTTTTTTTGTGAAAGCAAAACCCCACATGATAGTTTCAGGATGTCTAATCACACCTGTAATGCCTCAAAAAGTTATTCTCAGAAACGCAACTGCTCGTGGTCACACTTTTGAGCATTGAGGGTGATTCAGTTGCCCTGCAGTCGAAGGTCACTGCTGCTGCATGCTGAGAGTTAGGATAATAGCCAAAGACAGCCAGCAGCTGCCAAAAACAAAGACGTGCTCACAAGTGTGCAGGATTAGGTCGAGTGACCTTAGTGATGCTTGCATGTGTGTGCATGTGTGTGAGCAGACAGGTGGAGCTATTAGAAACACATCGTGTGCTTTGTTGTATTGAATGTGTACAGGTAGTCTAGGCTACTTCAAACCTTAATATATAGTTATAATATGTGACCATGGACCACAAAACCAGTCATAAATGTCAATTTTTCTAAACTTAGGTTTGTACCTCATCTGAAAGCTGAATAATAATAATAAAACAAACAAAATAAAATCTAAATATTGAGAAAGTTACCTTTAATTTTGTTCAAATCAAGTTCTTAGCAATGCATATTATGCATTTAATGCATAAAAAGTAAGTTTGAACATATTTATGGTATGTAAAAAAAATGCCATGGAAAACTAACTTTAGCAAATTTATGGCATAAAAGAAAAATGTATCATTTTCACAATGTATTGTTGGCTATTTCTACAAATATACCCGTGCTACTTAAGCCTGGTTTTGGTCAAATAAATAGTATTAATATTAATGACATAAAAACCCAATTTAAGTTAATTAAAGAGATACAGTTTCATGATCTTGTTTCTTAAACATGAGATTTTGAAACACTTTAATGTCAAATAATGTTTTAATATTTTTTGTCATGTATTCTGTCGGCTATTTTGATGTGACTAACACACAAACAGCACATGTAAAGTCCTTGATTATAACCTTCTGATTTAATTTGATGTTACATTTACATTTTTTCCCCCTTGAATAAATAAAATATATTTCTAAACAAATTTAGTACATTTAAATGTAGTAAAATGAACCGTTTAGTAGCATTTGTTTGTCTAGAGAAAATAAAAAAAGATTTCGGGAATATATGTAATGAGTAATTTCATTAATGAGTAATTTTTGTTACCTGTACATATTAAATTGTCTATTTTGTACATTGTGTTTGTGCTATTTTGTATATTTGTATATTATTCTTTTAATTATCTGTGTTTTTGTCCTGTCATTCTGTCGCACCGTGGAGCTCCTGTCATCAAAACACATTCCTCGTATGTAAACATACCTGGCAATAAAGCTCATTCTGAATCTGATACTTCTAAATTTTCCACAGCTTTATATCAAGCCACTCACAATTTTCATAATTTCCGCTCCCTTTTCAACACATTGTGCACATATGAGCTATGAAAATATTTCACTGTAAGAATGGAAATTTACATTTCATTTCCATGTCTGACATATTACAGCAGAAATAATTTGGATGTGTGTGTATGTGGTCTGTAAACACTGATTGAATTATAGTGTTGGTACATCGTGACTTTGATGTAATGATATAATCAAATGCGGTGTGCATGTGAACAGAAGGGTTTTGTTCTTACCTCTGAAGTCAGGTCATTATCTAATGCTCTATAGATAGCACACAGGTGAAGTCTGGCTGCTAAAGTCACTTTGATCCTTCTTCAGGCAAAGACACACACACACACACACACACACACTCTCTCCAGGACAGCAGCAGGCTCTAAATGCAAATGCACAAGCAAAGAAAATCACCTTAATTAAATCATAAAGATGAACATTTGTGAAAATGAGTGCAGCATGACTCTCCAGAATTATGTTAAACAAACTGACAAAAAAATAATACTTAAACCAAATTCCATAAACCGTTTTTTTTTTACTGTTATAAAAATAAATAAAAAAATCTTAATGTTAAACTACAATACAATTACAGCTAGCTGCCAAACCATTTCTTGTTTTCATATAGTTAATAACTAAAATAAATGTAAAAAACAATATCGCATAAAACTAAAAACACACTAGAATTGCTCAAACTGAAAGAGAATAGCCTATGAAAATATTATTTTCAAAATCTACAATGATACTAAAATAACACTGGTAAAATATTGATATTAAAACATCAATATTGCATTTAAATACGACTTTCAGAAAAAATGTCATTCCAAACAAGAAACATTCCATAGTATTTTGCTTTTAGCTATTATATTTCTCTACTGACTGAGAGCTTTATGGGACCCTTTGACTGAGGCTGATGAGCATATTGATTTCTTGCATTGTCATTTGTGTAACACCTTATTTCTGAATAGCCCTGCAGAAAACACAAGTCACAATTACTTTATAGTTTCACAGCCGCTGGCTCAGAGATAATTGTGTTGTCATGAGTATCATCTTCAGTCTATATTTATATTGATATTGCTATATTTTTTTCTCTCCCACATATTGTATTTTTGTGTATAATTATTATTTTATAAAGAAGATATATTTGAGGACCTGTCTGTGGAGAGGTAATTACAGCTTGATTTCTATTTTATATATGTGTGTGTGTGTGTGTTTGTGACAAACTGGTCAGCATCACACTGAAAAGACGAAGCACATAAAATGAGTTTCGCTCATTTTTATGAGAGTCTAGCGTTTTCTTGTGGTCACTCATCGTGTAATCAATGAATGCGCTTCAACAGTGAGCTTCTATTTAAACTTCTTATGTCTTTTTGTTTTTGATAAAGTTTACATAAATAATGCTAATAATAATAATAATAATAATAATAATAAATACGTCATGATGATTTTATATTATTATTATTATTATTATCTTAAACTGTTCAATTTGCTTGCGAAAGGGCTTTTATTTTGTATGTCACCGTATCGCAATAAATTACTTCTTGAAACAGCCACATTAAGGCAACTTAACGTTTGAGAAAGACAATCTTATGTTTAAATATGCTACCATATTTTGCTTCTGATTAGCGGAGTAATGTAAACATGACAAATTAATAGTTTTGATTGTTTTTGGTCAGGCATTGGGGTGCCCAGATGAATCGTGACGCATTAACGTCAGGTCCTTTTCCCACAGCGCAGGAAATTGAAAGTAAAAATCACTACAGATCCACTGCGATTCATCGACATTTACTTTGTAAATCCGACATTAACCGTCTCAAAATGTTCATTGCGTCGGAAGATGTTGTTCCTTCGTTTAAAGGCTTTACTCTGATAATGGTAAGTGAGTTATTTGTCGCCATTAGTATATTAGCTTCATCATCATGACAAACACATGCTGCAGTTATCCAACTCTGAGTCGCTTATGATTGTTTAGCCTGCAGTATCCGTTGGAAATGTGGGGCAGCTCGCCGTGGATCTCCTCATCTCAACTCTGAATATGCCTCGAGTGGGGTACTTCCACACGGACTGCCTCACTCCCATGGCTGGAAACAACCCCTACACCACATCTGCCGAGGACGCAGCCCAGCTCAGCACCAGCGCGGAGGGTAACGTTAACCGAACACTGCAGATTTAACTGTACCGTAAATGCACGAGGACGAGCTGTTGTCGCAGTTGCTGATGCTGTGTATGAATGTGTGTTCGTGCAGTGTACTCTCACAGTGACTTAAAGCTGGCCGTGCTGCAGATCAGGACGCCCATCATTCAGGTCAGTCATGTTCATTTATGCAAGTGTACACTTTTTTTTTTTTTTTTTAACTATAACACTTAGTGCTTAAAAGGCTCATCACAGCAATGCCACAAAAGAATCATTTTTGGTGCCAAGAACCGTCAAAGGATCAGTAAAGAACCATCTCTTTCTTACCTTTTATAATCTGATCAACCTTCTTTCACCACATAGACGCTTTCGTGAAACAGAACATCTTCAGATGTTAAAGGCTCTTTATGGAACCATTTAAACAAAAAAAAGGTTCTTTTATGGCATTGTGAAGCACCTTAAGTTTGAATATGCTGTGAGTGTAGGGTTCGACCAAAATGATTTATTTATATTGTTTTTAAAAACATTTTTTTTTTTCATTTATAAAGACCCCAAGTCTAGTAAACTATAGTATTTTACCGTTAAATAAAAACAAAATCAAATATGTTAATAAATATTAATAGTTACAATTTATTTGATCAAATACTATTCATTATTTTAACCAATTATTTGTTTAAATCAAATTTACACATTTATTGGTACCATTTTAATTTTAATTAGTTTAAGGTAGTAAATATTTATTTTTATTAATTGTTATTATTATTATTTTTTTTTACATTGTTTATTTTTTCTTTCCTTTTCTTTAAGAGACCCTAAAGGGGGTTGCACACCGGATGAGAAGCGCAGCGCCGCGTCGCGCCATGTGTTTATAATTGGAACACATTGTTTTCTATGGGTGTACGCACACCGGCGGCGCAATTCGGCGTCTGTCCGCGGCGCCCGGCTACGACTC
>JAUMHP010000028.1:52887-66029 GCA_032361065.1 Enteromius trimaculatus
AATGTGCGCGTCTGGTGTGCGATACTTCGAGCTGTCCTAGACGCGGCGCTGCGCTTCTCGTCCGGTGTGCGACCCCCATAAGAGTTTGATTAAAAGATTAATTAACATGCTGCAATACATTTTTTTCAACATTTTGTAATGAATTTTAATCTGCTTTTGAAAATGAATCAATGTGAAATATACTAGTACTTGTTAAAATACATGTCATATACCATTTACTTAATTGAACATTTCTAATAATTTGTCAAATAATTTATTAGACCGAATGGATGACAAAAAATAAAACTTATGGCAATTGAGAAGCGGAGCTCCTGTGCATTCTCAGAGGATAAAAAAGTCCTGGTGCAGTCAAAATATAAGCTGCTTTTGATGCATATCGGTCTGTGATGAATATTTAATTTGGCCACTTAAACAGTTCTGTTTTTGACTCTTTGCTATGTACCGCTCTTCTCAGACAAAGGTCAAATCATTCCGAAAGCTGATGGTTTCCTGGATCAAGAGCAGTGGATTCCTCAGGAGTGTGCTGCTGTCCAGCAGTCACGCGTATCACAGAGATGACCAACAGCTTCATGGGTAATAAAATACTGAGGACAGAAGATAGAATATACATGCAAATAAATGCTAAATGACACATAAGCCACACATTTCATTTTATAAATGCCAATAGGTAGCAAATTTTTCAGTACATTTAATGCAAATGTTTTAAACCATAAAAACTATTTACTAATCAAAATCAAAAAGTATTGTGCCACTTTCAAACCTTAGTGGGAGATGTTGATAGCTGACGTGGTTCTTTGCACTGGTGGTTCCTCTGCTAGGACTGTGTGAACTTAAGAAATTCATACGTCCACTAAAAATCACCCGAAGATAGTGGTTTAAAGTGCCCCTGTTATGGGTAATGAAAGGTTCATATTTTGGTTTTGGGAGTCTTCAATAACAGGTTGACATGCAAAACACTATCATTGTCTTATAATATGCATTTATTTTTATCTTATTTGCACAATGACTCCCCAACGATTCCCTCAATGATTCATTTTTTCAAAGCTCTCCTTTGTGTGACACTAATCTGCAATGATGTGATGAACCGCTTTGTTCAGCCCTAGTATTTTTTTTACTTTAACTATAAAGGTCCTTTTTACACCTAGACATATTACTTCTAATAAAAAACTAATAATCAGCAAGCCCAGGGACAACATAAAAGTGATGTAAATCGGGGATAGCGCAAAGTAATGTTACTTTTGAAAAGTAACTTTATCCAGCACAGGTTACTAGTATTCAAATGTTGCTGTTTGCTGATTTTTATTTTTGTTGCCGTTTGCGCAGCACTCCTCTGCGGTACCTGCTGACTCCGTCTCTGCAGAAGCAGGAGGCTCAGAGGGTGGAGAAGCTGGGCTGGACTGAGATGGAGAGGATCAGTGCGTTTCCCGGGATCTCTGACTCAGAGCAGCGGCTCTACATTCCCGGAGGAGGAGTGACCAAAGCCCTTTACACAGACTGGTACAAACCAGCATAAATCAAACAATTTTGTCAAATCTATAATTGTGAATCCAGCCAATGGGGTTGTGTTTTGTCTGGTCAGCTGCACAGAGGACATCTCTATGGCAGTAATGCTGATCTTCTGCTCAGAAGGAGACAACATCCCTGATGCCTTTGCTCTCGTTAACCATCTTAACGACTGGCTCCATCTGCTGGAAAAACCTGTGAGTGTGAGAAAATAGGATTGGAACTGAGCTGTCAAAACTGGTTGACCAGAATGGCACATTATTTTAGAACAGGGGTGCCCAGAAGCAACTACTTAAGGTCTTCAGGACCGCTTGAAAATTGAAAGGCAGGTGTGTTTGATTTGCAGGACAGTCGATCCCCAGGAGCAGGATTGGGCACCCCTGCCTTAGAAGTATGTGGTTACATGATTTCAGAAGTGAAGGTTGTTCTGTTTTGACTGAACATTGTTTTTATGATATTTTTCAGGCACAGGGTTCGGTGCAGTGGCGAGTTCCTCCTTCGTGGAGGCTGCTGTTTGGCAGCGGTATCCCACCTCTTCTATTCTGAAGCATATAAGGATATGCCTGATGCTATTCTGAAGCAGGTGTGACCGTTTTAAACACGAACCAGAGAAATCACTGATGGACTGATGATTGAGCGGTCAAACTGCTCAAAGCGCTGAATACACATTTTGCTTGTAAATAAGTGAAATAGTACAGAAATAATAAGCTGTAGTATTATTTTTGCCAAATCATGCATCCCGTGTCATTTCTTTTTCCCCTCATAACGCTAGTCATGCTGATACTCCCAGTTTTCATCTCTCTCCTCCCAGCGGTGGATGACAGGGTGGCTCTGGCGCTCTGCCACCTGAGTTTCCCAGCAGAGGAGCACTTCTTGTAATGTGACGTAGCCTCTGAACCTGCTGGGACCAGTTGTTACATTCTTGTGGGAAAGAAATTAAAACATTTGAAGCCCCTTCAAGCACTGAATCAAACAAAAATTGAGAAATGTTCAGATCACGTACCAGCTTTTAGCTTGTTAGAACGACCAAGGATCAGAAATCTCCACAAAACTGATCGGGCAGAGCAAACTGTAAGTCGTAGGGACGGAGTACTCAGACAGTCTAAAAATGACTCCAATCAGACTAATGTGGGCGCTATAGCAATCAATGTACAAAATCACTCATAACTCCTGAGTAGTTATAGTTGCAGTCTCAAGACAAAATTAAGGTATTGTGAATTTTTTGGTAAAACCTACATTTGCAAGCGAGTCCTTCCTAGATTTGTCATCAGATCGACGACAATGCAGGGAGCTTCTCTGGAGAGTCTATCAATAATTATTTTTTAATAAAATTTCATTCTGTTCAAAAGTTATAGACACATCTTCACAACCATTTGTCCAATCAACATGAAAATTGGAAAGCATTGTCTTTGTCCAATGTGCCACATGTGTCTATGAGGACATTTGGACACATAGCTGCGAGTGAATTGAGAACGAATGCATTTTTCAGGAACTCAAACCATTCTATATTGTCAATTTAAATACAACGGTTGCGCTCCACTACACTTTTAGACATCCACTCACAAACTTTCCTGAGCACTTCCCCTTGCCATTTTGTTGGAAGTTTATATTTACAGACCTTTGACCCCTTGATTTTGACCAAGGGAGCAAGTCATACTTGAGAATGCTGCATAGACTACTATGAAACACGATTATGACGCCATCACGGAACATGTTTAATTTTTCCCCACCCCAAACATCTCTATAATGTATATTTTTTAAACATTTACAAAAGCCAAAGTGTACCTCTACATACATAGAATGTTGCCATACCTCCAACCCCTAATTTCACTCCTAAACATTATTTCCCATGATTAAAATCTATTCAAAGTAATATTTTACAAAACTCTGCATGTATTACAGTAAATCTGCATAACTAATGAAAATAGCCAAAAAAGCTTAAAGATAATAATACGATACAGTATGACTAGGTTAGTCTGCAGAGATGTTTAAATAAGACATCTTTTATCCTAGTGTGTGACTGTATGGAAGAAGTGAATGAAACGACACATGGTTACAGAAACTAAATGATAGCAGTTTTATTAATGGATCCTACTCTTGGATAAAGAAAAGTAAGACTCTTCAACACTCAGACACTGCTGGTTTGTTCTTGTGTGTCGCAACCAAATGCAATGTCTGTTCCATCATTTTGTACAATTTGTTTTCTTGTTTTTGTTTTTTTACATCTCATAAGGTACACTATGTACACAATGTGAGCAATCTTCAGCATAAGACATCATCTAACAATCTCACAAACTGGATTTGAGCATGAAGCCCTGTAGATATGATAGGAAATTTCAAGTAATTTCATATAAAAAATAGAGCATTTCATTTTGCCTCTGAAAAAAAGTTGTCTAAAAATACAATGTGTGAACGGCTTTAGAAATGCATAGACCTACTTCAGATCCTGCTGCTTTCTCCAACAAAACAAAAAGCAAAAAAAAAAAAAAAAAAGACAAAATGGGTCCAACGAAATTAAAACCAATCCACACCATGGCGATGCGATGCTGTCCTCATGACATTACAGAGTTTCATCCACAGATATAGTGCTGGTGTGTGCTGTTGTTCGGAGTGGAGAAACCTTCTCGAAGAGTTTATGCTGTAAACGACTTCGGGAAACACAGGGGTGGATAGGAGAGCATTGTGGGATGGAGAACGCTTGCCGAGGCTGCCATGGAGTTAGGAGTCACTGGTTGTTCTCGCTCTGTCAATACAATCACAAATCACAGTCAAATATGAAATATTTAAATCAAAATGTTAAAGGGATACTTCACCCAAAAAACAATCACCTGCCCTCATTTGGTTCTAAACCTGCAGGACTGACATTCTTGTCTGAATACGCAGCTTTAGAATTGCTGACGTTCCCTACTAGTGACGTGGCCTGCTAAGCCCCAAAACACAAGTGAGAAGTAAAGCAATTCTTGCTGCTCCCTCATGGACAACTGAGTTTAACATAACAGTGAGACAATAAAGGCATTTTTCGAGGATTAGGCCTAGGAAAGAGGCTGAATATTGCCAACCCCTTAATGATTCGAAAATGCACAATGAAATTAGATTCTCAGTCTGTGACTTCAAAGCCATGCTAAAACACATCTACTCGGACTCGTCAATAAAAATAGCACCAGCATCAGAGGTTTATTGCCAATGCATCCTGGGCAAATACATTTTCCCTGCATTTGAGCAGCATGAGTGACAGAATGTTCATTTTTTGGGTGATCCCTTGAAGTGGCACATTGAATATTTGGGCAGATTTTCTTTAAGCGCTGCCTCTGATTGACAGTCAGGCATAATGGGTAGTTAATGTCCCACCATGCAGCAGGGACATTAACAACCAATACGGACCAAGTTCTTAAGACTACTGGGCTATATCAAAATAGCATTCAGTATTGGTAGACTGTTCTCTATCCTTTATTCGCCCCTTTGCCTTCAGTGGTTAAAATGTTTAGACCAGTGGTTCTCAACCTTTTTGTTCCCCTTTTTCTGAGAATACATTAAAAAGGCTTTCTTTCTTCACCTGACTGATAAAAAATAATCCATCCACTGATATCTACTCAACCATCCAATGACAAATATTTAACGGGATCATTTCAGTTGCTGTAATTCCAACTATGAAAAAAATACTGCAAACCTGAGTGTGACAAAAGCAAGTGATTGAAGTTCTATGCTTTAAAAGCTTGTTATGCATGCATTCGTTTTGGTCAGATTAAGAATGGCAGAATAAAACAAATCTACTTTAGTGACAAAATTAACCAAACAAAACACACTCTTAGCTCAGTCTGCAGAAAGTGTTGCACACAAACCACACACACACACACACACACTTCCAAGTATTATTGCACTGAGGCAGTGCCAAAAACTAAAAATTTCCACCATACTGTATATCTATCACCATCAGGTTTAAGCACAGTACAGATCTACACCTCTCAAAAGACTGTGCTTTTTTGGTTTAAATTAGTCACTGAGATCATGATTAAATCTCATTCAAGTAGAGAAAGCAAACGTCTACATCTGTAGGTATTAAAAAAAAAAAAAGCAGCAGCAAAACATCACACCATGCTGAAGCTTAGTCTCAAAATGCCAACACCCACGGCCATGAGACAGCAGCAAGCTCCAAACCAGCACATCACAGCACACAAGGCCCATGTCTGACTCTCACGTACAGCCTGAGGATTCTGAGGAGCCTGGACAAGCTCATCTTTACAAAAATCCTGCAGATGCGCCATTGCTGCCTCACTGGGGAGTTTTCCCAAAAGGGCAGCACTCACTGTGTCACGTACAGCAAATACAGCCCAGACTGCAACCACAATATAAGACACAATTACACAAAACAACTCTGACCTGACACAACTCACTGATCAAATGTGACAAAATCACTGAAGGATCAATCTCATAAAAATGGCTGGGTCACATTTCACCCCAAAAGCAAACAAATCAAATACAGTATTAGCGGAGGAAAAATTTAAAAATCCCCCCAAATTCTTAGTGTAATGTAAAAATGAAACTCATATCTGAATTAAGGTCATTTGTAAAGTAGAGTTGGTAAATCACTGTATACAGCAATGAGCAAACTTGCTTGTCATGAAAATGTCACAATGCAAAAAACAAACAAAAAAAAAAATCTAAAAAGCTCTAAAATAGGCCATCAGAGCGATGATCACCCCTCAGTCTGACTACACCAGCATCCCACTAACCAACTCAAAGCAACTCGATTCAAATCAGGGGTGACACACCAACGGACTGGTTTCTGTCGGTCACATGGAAAAATAATTATCTCTCATTATACTTGATAAAATACACGTTTTATTATATTTATATATTATTACTAAAGATAAGTATTGTAAGAAATGCACCTGAATTAAAGGTTTCTTTTAGCATTTAGGTTTCATTAATAATCAGTTTTCATCAAGTTTAATGAATCAACAAATAATATGAGTGTATCGCTAATTAGAATATGGTGAAGAAGTTATTTTTTGTAACTTATTTCAAAAAGTTAAACTTTCATTCTGGATTCATTACATGTTTTCATTTTGATGATTAAAGCCTACAGCTCAAGAAAGTAAAACATTCAGTATCTCAAAACATTACAATATTTACATTTGAGTTTCATTAATGGCCATCCCTATAGTATTAAGATCTCTTGTTCTTTGAAACCACAATAATGGTGAAGACTGCTGACTTGACAGTGGTCCAGAAGACAACCACTGACAGAAGGTCATTACTGAAAGAAGTGGCTGTTCACAGAGTGCTGTATTAAAGCTTATTATACGAAAAGTTTACTGGAAGGAAGAAATTGGGTAAGAAAAGGTGTTCAAGCAACAGGGGTGACCGTAAGCAACAAGCATCAAGAGTCTCCACTCTCAGACATCTTCAACAAAAGGGATAACAAACCACTTCTGAAACAGAATCAACATCAGAAGCATCTTACCTGGGCTAAGGAGAACATTAACTGGACTGGTACTCAGTGCTCCAAAGTGCTCTTTTCAGATAAAAGTAAGTTTTGCACTTCATTTAGAAATCAAGCTCTGAAGTCTGAAGGAAGACTGGATCAGAATACAAGCTGTCTGAAGTCCAGTGTGAAGTTTCTGAAGTCAGTGATGATGTTGGTCCATTGTGTTTTATCAAGACCAAATTCAATGTAGCCGTCTACCAGGAAATGTTGAGCCCATTTATGTTTCAGTTTTTTCTGACAAGCTTACTAAAGATGCAGATTTCCTTTTCCAGCAGGACTCTAGCACCTGCCCAAAGTGACAAAACCTCTTCCAGCTGCTCTGCTGATCATGATATTACTGTGATTGACTGGCCAGACAACATGCCTGACATGAAGCCCATGTGGAAACTATGGGATATTTTCAAGAAAAAGATGAGAAACAGTGGATTCTACAACACAGACGAGCTGAAATGTTTTACTTTTCATGTAATGAATCTAGAATATATGAAAGTTTCACTTTTTAAAACAAGATTAAAAAAATGTGATTATACTTTTATATTTGTATATTAAATATAATAAAAACATTTTTAGATGCACCTGCATATATATATAGCAATACATATTCATATATAGCAAAATGATCCTCTGTACAGTTATTTTTTCTCACTAACCATCAAGCTATCAAGACTGGCCTTCCTGTGTTAAATATAATGTTACGTGACATGTGTCAGTGCATTACTATCAGTCAGTCAGTGATGCCAGTTGAATTCAACACACAGACATTTTAAATGGTGCAAAAAACAACAACAACAAAAAAAACCCTGATCCTCTCAAGTTTAACTGCACTACTTTTGAAGGGACCACTAAATAATCTGTTGATCCACAATGCAACAATCTGACCAAAGCAAGAAACACTAGTATAGTGGTTGGACAAACGAAAATCCAATTATTCTAAGGCTCAATATCATTTGTGCAGACTACAGTGAAAAGATTGAGATTGAGTTGTCAGGGTTTTTCCTGCATTGAAAATTTTTTGGCGGCCACCAAAATGAATTTTTGCCCAGCCAAAGGCATATTTGATTGGTTCAAGTGATGTAAATGAATGCTACACTCGTTAACTGAGGGAGAGAAAGAAATGAGAGAACGCTTTCTAGAGTTGTTTACACCTTGTTACTTCATGCACTTTCTCAGAGTAAATGCCCTCCGAAACGCTTTTAAGGTGGATTTAAATCTGATTGCTCAAACCACTTCAGGAGCTGTCAGGGACGCACTCCAGATGAAAACCACATTTGCACATTTTACTCCCAAAATGTAAAAACAAAACAAACACGTGAAAGCAGATTATAGGTTATATGACATGTTACAGTCATATATAACTGAGCTAATGCTACACGCATCACTGCGGATTCAGCCAGCAGACCCTTAACACACAATCTTCACTGGATAAAGTCATACTAATTTATGTTTCCAGTGCTGATGCCGTTCTTTTTGCAGTTAGCTGATGATTAATAAATGTCAGCGTGTATCTGTTCATTGACGTGACCCGTGTTAATTTTGTATATAGCGTGAGAATTGAAGACCGGAGTTACGTTTTTTGCAGAGACACATTTATGCGGCTAAGTGTAAAAGGTAACGTTTTAACAAATCAGATTGATATCTGAAAAGAGAAAACGCAAAAAGTGACCATGGTGTCAACAGGCTCTCTCTCTGTCTTTACTCTCCATCCCTCAAAATCAACTGGCATGAAGGTTGTAAAATACGCTGTGTTGAGGTACTTAGTACAAGCCGTGGGTAAATAAATGACTTGTCAGACTTCCGAACAGGATAAACCATAGGAACCTGATTAGCAGGAGAGTCTGTAACACTAATAGCAGAACGGTTGGATATTTTAACAGTCTTTGCAGATTATGATTGCATGTGCAAATCATGTGCAAAAGCAAAGTTATAGAAAACCTTATAATCACCTTAAAGTTTCCACAAAAACTAAAAGACACCAATGTTAAAATCCCCCAAAATATGGAGTCATGATCATAAAACAGACTGTCGTAGCACAAAGAGGAGCTTCAATATCTGCTATAGCCAGACAAATTACCTGACGATCAGCTAACTTAAAAATTATCCAACAACTGGAAGAGGTTTTATTAGACAACATTCAAATGGAGACCATTTAGAAGTTCTATACCAAGGTTTAAATATGTATTACACGCAAATGGCATAAAAACCCTTTAAATAAAGAAATATTGCCTATTTTCCAGGGGCTCACATTATTTTGTCCAACCCCTGTATACCATGATGACAGGAGTCTGGAAAAGGCTTGATCTCTAATTGGACCAAACACAACCTAGTAACTACAGTGAGGCAAAAGCATCTCAGATACTTAACACCAAGTAACTTGATGAGAACTGAGTGGGTTGAAGCATCTGTGGTATTATAGAACACTACACACACATGAACAGACATGTTGAAATGATTCACTGTGTCAATGAGGTGTTGAAACAAAAAAAACAAACAACAACAAAAAAAAAAAAAAACCCAACAAAACACACACATTCCATCCAGACAGGCTAGACAGTTTCACCTTTTTCTTTTCTTATCAGGGTCGTTGATCCTGGGTTTTGTCTGCTTCTGAGTCTTCTGCGTGGGGTTGGACATTTTTTCATCTCTTTGCCTTTTGCGAGCACTGGAGGGGAAAGAAAAAAAGTGTACATAAGCTGAAAATCGAATACTCTAACACAGTTCTTACAAGGTCTCATTTCCAGTAAAAAGTGTTTTACCTATTTGTCATCACTAAATGCAAAACTCTGCACAAACAGAAACAAAAAAATGAAACAAAGCAAATGAAAGAGTGTCTTGTCTCTGGTTGCTACTGTGGTTTGTTAGGACAAAACCTCAGATAAATATGGAAGAGATAAGACTTGGTGTTGGCCTTGATAAGCAAACGCTATTCATGTAAAATCTGTTTTAATCTATTAATGACACAACTTGGGAGAATCTCAATGCAACATTTAATCCAAAAATCAAAAGAAAACAATTACAAATATTAGAAACAATATTTTGCAAAAAATCAAGGTCTATTTAGGACCATTTAGATATTTTCTTGTCAGTTAAGCACCTTTTCCCCCAAAATGTCAATAACATAATGCCTCTAGATACTGTACCTCACATTGTTGTTATGAAAATGGTTAAAAACGTGTATTAAAATGTGTGGCAAAAAACACTAATGCAAAAATGTAAATATGCCGCCGCCTTTGCTAGTTGTGGTCAGACTAGTTCTTAAGACACCGTCTTAACATAGTAGCTTGTTTTTTAGAAGTCAGTAGCAGCTGGAATTCATTTGGCAACTAAATCCAGCTTCTAAAATCATGCTGGATGAATGCCGATTCCTTACTGGCCACATGCACTTTTGGAAACGCCAAATTTAACATATAGTGTCTTAATTCATACTTTGTTCCAGCTTCTCTGTCTGCTTCTTTATTGGGGGTCTCCAGGGTTGTTTTCTTTCCTGTCTTCGGGTCCATCCCGTCACCTAGACAAGACAGTTTGCTGCCGTTGTAGCGTTCTGTGCATTTAGGAGGCTGTGGCGGCGGGGGAGACTCAGACAGGGGCTCTTGGTCCTCTCTGGAGAGCTCTCGCCACTGTTTCTGCACACACATAAATAACCAAATTTATACCTTCTGCTTAAACTATAAGTCTAGTCCAGGATCCAGTTAATAATAATTCTCAGGTGATGACATGCCTGCACAGATGAGTCTCCCATAATGTACTTAGCACCTTCCAGGACAGCCATGTACGAGAAACGCAGCTGGTCGGGGGTCTGAATCAAACCCATCCTATACTTCCTCATGTCTAGGAGAATCTTTTTGATATCCACCACCAGTGGGTCTTTCCTTTTGTCCATCTGAACACATCAGTCATATCGAAAAGGAAAGCAGTGGTTATTTGGGTGACGATTAGAAAAAAAACAAAAGCGCTAAATCAAAATATTATCAAATATTTCATCCAATATTTTATCTTGACCTCACTTTGTGTCAATCAAGTTTAAACACTGCCTTCGAAACGTTTGTCTGTCATTAAAAAAAAAAAAAATTCTATATAAATATATATATATTTAAAGGTTCAATTTTCTGCGTTTTTCACATCCGTAGCACGAATTTTGATAGAATGACAAATACAAAAATAAATGAAAAATGCATATGAAAATTTCGGATTGTGTGTGAAATGACCTTAACTCACGATGTGGCATCACTGCCAGGCGAAGTCTAATCAATTGAGACTGCAGTAATATCGCCATCTAACCTTGCTAACTCAAAAATGTTTGTTCCAGGCAGTTTCAATTGTTGAAAACACTTAATATTTAATAATGTTACCAATGTTAATTGTGAACACATCTGATTGGATATTGATAAAAACGCTTAAAACCAGACATACAAAAAGATTAAAAAGTTGTTTTTTTGTTTCCATAAAAGAAAGACTGACATTCAGTGACCTACAGGATACTGAAATTAGCAAAAACACATATTTCATTTATTCCTAGTTTTAGTGATCCAACTCACCAAAACGAGACAAGTGTCGACCAGAGAGAACGTCCCTGATCGGCCGATTCCTGCACTACAGTGGACGACTGCTGGACCCTGGTCCATCCCCAGTGAGCCCGACTCCCGCACCTTAAACAGGAAATTCAGGAAGCTGGCTGGGGATTCTGGGACACCAAAGTCAGGCCATGTGGTATAGTGAAAGTGATAGATCTGTCTCGTCTCCCCCGTCTGAGTAGATAAATGAATTAAAATTACAAAATGAACAAAACAGAACAAACAAGAATTGTATATAATATTAATATCACTGCAGCACAGGACTGCAGTTCAAATCTGCATGAGAAGACATCAGATGGCATTGGGTGAGCAAGAACGTGACTTTCAGTGGTCAATCACTTGTGAAACTTACATTTGCATTCTGGAGTTCCAGCACTCTGGTTGTGTAATATGACTTTATGTCCTCTGACACTAGTGTTACCACAAAGCGGGTGTCACGGAACGACATCTCTCGTTCTTCTTGTGTCGGCCAATATTGTGCACACTTTTCCTGCAGTAAGGTATAAATGATGAAAAGTAGAACAAAAAAATAGATTTCCTTTGTTTAAAACTGCAAATGCTAACAACCTGAACTTTCTGAAAATTGGTTTAAAACCCAAAGGCTGGTAAAGTTGTTGTGAATTTAGATACAGCAGCTGGCGCTGAATGTGTTGAGGTCAGTGCATTATTAAAAAAAAAAAACTAACAAAGATTCTACATAGAGTCAGGTGATAGTCTTATGACTACATCAAGATAACAGAAATAAGAGGGTCAGTGTACAATACTCAAAAACATGACTGTGTGAAAACATTGGTTGGCTATTTTAATTTAACTGTCCAAAATGTATTTTTTTATTTTTTTACAGTTTCAGTTACAACCACCAATGGCATTTGTCACCAAACATGTAATGATAACTGTGAGAAAAAATATGATGTTAGATGTTGAAGACAAAGAAAGATGATCTTGCATTCATTCAAAAAGATAATTTTGAATATATATAAAAAAAAAAAAAGGAAATATCATTTCAGAATTATAAATATTAAGTCATTAAATCAGGTTTATCATAATATATATAAACAAAATTATTTGAATTTGCTTTTTTAGATATTAATTTATTCACATCAATTCACATTATTTTTAGTCTTTATTCTTTTTAAAAATATTTCTATTTAGCTTTGGTTTAAGTAATTTTAGCAGTTCTATGTTTTTCCCATCTAATATTTATATTTTATTTTGTTTTATTTAAATTAAATTATTAACTATTTTCAATAGTTATGAAGAAGAACACTGCACTACACATATATTACTTCTTTGACTATATGCTCCTTACATAGACTTCCTAAGGCTCCGCTGAGCTCTGTAATACGAACTAGGAGACATACTTTACATTTATTGTAGTATGAATAAGTGTGGAGGCTGAAAGCTCTTAGAGTGGTGCTTTTAAGGAGAAAAGGTTTGGATCAATGATGCTTACTGAGCCTTTCTCTATTACTCTGTTGAGCATTATAACAGCTTTGGTCTTCTGCTCCCAGATCATCAGCCAAAAGTGACCACAGGTGTTTCTCAGAGGACCCTGACAATACAGAAACACACACACAAAAAAG
>JAUMHP010000028.1:66129-78225 GCA_032361065.1 Enteromius trimaculatus
ATTTTGAGATGTCGTTTATTGTTGTATTTATATATGCCCGTTTTCTTTTGTAGGAGACACCTTGGAATCGACATTGGGACTTTTTTTTTTGTTAAATTAATAGGTTAAACAATTATTTAATTTCTCAGTGGCCAATTATTTTGTTCTTTTGTTTACAATATTTCTTTTATTTTTTTTCTGATACACTTTTTTGTACTTTGTTGACAGAAAAAATACATTTGTATTTTACATAAAAATAATAAAAAGGATACAATGTTGTTCATGCATTCGTGTTTATTTATTTTATTTTTGCAACACATTTTCCATGTTGACAGATAAATTCATCTTGACAAGACTAAGAAAAATAAATACAATCATTGCACAACCAGTTTTATCTGTTATCTCTCTTTTGGTAGTACCTCATTTAAATGTGAGATTTTGGAAACAAGATCTTAATTTAGCGGGAACGGTCGGGTCGGGTAGAAAATTATTCTAAGCGGGCAGCGGGTGAACAAAGACTGAATACTCGGCGGGAGCGGTCGGGAGCGGGATAAAACCTTGCGGGAGCGGAGTTCCCGCGCAGACCTCTATCGCCATGGACGACCAGAAGGTCCACTTCGTCATTAACTGGCCTAGACCACAGACCCTCAAAGAACTTCAAAGATTTCTTGGCTTCGCTTAATTCTATAGACGTTTCATACGGAACTTCAGTCAAACTGCAGCACCACTCACGGCCATGACAAGAAAGGGATACAAACGGCTTCCCTGGAACTTTGAGAGCGAGTACGCTTTCCAAGAACTCAAACAGAAGTTTACCTCAGCAACCATCCTTCGACATCCAGACCTCACTCGACAGTTCATCGTGGAAGTGGATGCCTCGAACAGCGGAGTTGGAGCCATCCTTTCTCAGCGCCAGGGTCACCCACCAAAATTGTACCCTGCGCTTTCCACTCTCAAAAGCTATCTGCAGCCGAACGGAACTACGACGGGGGTGACATGGAACTGCTGGCCATGAAATCAGCCTTGGAGCAATGGCACCACTGGTTAGAGGGAGCCAACGAACCTTTCATCGTCTACACGGACCACCGCAACCTGGAGTACCTCCGCACTGCAAAGAGATGGTGGCCCAGCCTAAGCTCAGATGTCACAAAGTTTGTACAGGCCTGCGCCGAGTGTCAAAAGACCAAGTTCTCCCGGCTGCGACCAGTCTGTCTCCTTCAACCCTTGCCAGTACCTCAGCGACCCTAGTCTCACA
The DNA here is from genome assembly GCA_032361065.1 of Enteromius trimaculatus. Taxonomy (NCBI): domain Eukaryota; kingdom Metazoa; phylum Chordata; class Actinopteri; order Cypriniformes; family Cyprinidae; genus Enteromius; species Enteromius trimaculatus. The sequence goes on from JAUMHP010000028.1 coordinate 67,364, forward strand.
TCGCAGTAGGTTTTGTGATGGGCTTACCTCGATCCAACAACCACACCACCATCCTCACGGTGATCGATCGTTTCTCTAAGGCCTGCAGACGGATTCCACTACCTAAACTGTCCACTGCCTGGGAAACCGCCAAAAAATCATCATGGAACAGGTCTTCAGGTTCTATGGTCTTCCAGAAGATATTGTCTCCGACAGAGGTCCCCAGTTCACCTCAAGGGTTTGGAAAGATATCTGCACGCAACTCAACATTAACTTGAACCTCACCTCCGGGTATCACCCCGAATCCAATGGGCAAGCGGAGCGCATGAACCAAGAGCTGATCCGGCTGCTCCGAACCTACTCTTTAAGGAAGGCCACCACCAACATGATGCCATTCCAGTGCATCCTAGGCTACCAGCCTCCGCTGTTCCCGTGGTCAGGGGAACCATCAGATCTACCCTCCGTGGACACTGGCTCAGGCGCAGCGAGGACACGTGGAACCCCACCCATGTTCAACTCCAGAGAGCCATTCGACGCATCACAGACCAGGCCAATCGACGTCATTGCCTCCATCCTCCGTATGAACCTGGCCAGTGGGTGTGGCTCTCTACCCGAAACCTTCAACTTTGACTGCCATGCCGAAAGCTAAGTCCGAGGTATGTGGGGCCTTTCAAAATCATAAGACAAATATCACCCGTTTCATATCATTTGGAGCTACCTCCTGAATTTCACCTACCTTTCATGTCTCCCTGCTCAAGCATGCTGCTGAACTCGATGGAGAGAGGGACCAGGACAAGGTGGTGGCACCCGAAGCTCCTCCCCTGCTCCAGGATGGAGAGCAGATCTATCAGGTCAACAAGATCTTGGACTCTCGACGCCGCGGCAGGATTCTCCGATATTTAATTGACTGAGAGGGCTCTCTCCGGTCAACAGCAGCGGGAACCTTCGCCGGAGTATTAAGGTTCCTACCCGAACTCTTTTAGCTCATGAACCTCAGCCGGTTCCGGCTGAGTTGGTGGGCTTTAGATGGACTATTTAAGCGGCGCTCTAACGCTAGTCGGACGCAAAGTCTTGATTTGCCCTGGCTATCATTTTTGAGCGTTTTCCCGTGTATTTACCCATGTTTATTTTTGCCTGTATTTTGAATGAATTCCTGGGGGAAGACTAGAGCTACTTCAGGACTAGTCTCGCGTAGCCAGACCTTAAGACTGATGACTGAAAGTCTGGAATTCATAGCCGCTTTCTTTGGTCAAGGCCCACACATAAGGCTGTTTGACCGACATGTCAAACAACCAATCACAGTTCGTTTTGTTCAGCGTCACGTTTCGAGGTGTGGAATGTCCCCACAACAACAGAACAGCGTGCAACACGTCACGCCGGTTAGTCAGCATAGAAAATCCTGATGAGATGCTTGCGGTAAACATCGGTTTGAAGCATATCTCTCCACTTTTTTTAACACCCACAAGCAATTCTGGAGAACCGAACACAATACTGAATTGGCCAGCTGCGATGTGTCTGTTGTTTCATGTTTGATTTCCCTTTCTCAGTAAACATTAGGTATTTCATTCGATCTTCCATAATAGATAGGAGGGGACGCACAACTAGTAAAATTGGATCTGCTGGGAACCTTGCATACTTAAGGCTTAAGACTATAAGGCTTTCTGACCCCAAGACACTATTTTCTGCAATTATCTGACTGTGAACCTTGGAGAGTCTTTGGCCACTCAAACTATCCCCCTCATGTTGCATTAAGACAATAGTCACAGACAATATATTTAAGTAAGACTGAGAACCAGAAGGGCATAAATGACATTTTGTGGTGAAATGGAGATAAATATATCTAATGAAAGCTTTTAATGAAAGTCAGATCAAACTATGGTAAAAATTCTTGTTTTGGTGCTCCTGTATAAAGTTGGTGAAATTACACTTATGCCTTTCTAGGCTCGCCCCATGGCAGATTTGTTACATTTCCTGTGGATCGAAACCCTTATTCGAGCATCTCGATGGGTGGTTGGAGGGGAGCGGTTGGTGGGCTGCGTCTTCCTCCAATCAGGACGTACATGGATGACATGACTACAATAACAACAACAAATGCATGCACCAAACGCCTGCTGGATAAACTCCAGGGAAGCAATAAATGGGCACGAATGGAGATTAAACCCAACAAATCCCGCAGTATCTCCATTGTCAAAGGCCAGCTTACCAAGGAGAGATTCCAGGTCAACAACGAGCCTATACCAACAGTTCTGGAGAAGCCTATCAAAAGCCTCGGCCGCTGGTACAGCGCAGAACTCAAAGACTCGAAGCAAGTGGAACAACTCAGGCAGGATACAATCAGCGGCCTCAAGAAGATCAACAACACTGCTCTCCCTGGGAAGCTGAAGCTGTGGTGCTTTCAGTCTGGGCTGCTGCCCCGCCTCATGAGGCCAATGTCTGTTTACGAGGTCAATCCTGTCCTGTCACTGTATGGAGAGGACCCAGCCTGTCCTCTGTGTGCATTCCCAGCAACCCTCAAACACATCCTGGTGGGTTGTAAGACCAGCCTGACTCAAGCAAGGTATACCTGGCGCCACAACCAAGTGCTGAAGTGCTTGGCTGCCGAGCTTGAGAACAAGAGGGTAACCACCAACGTCATGCCTTTAAATGCCCAGACTACAATCCCGCGGAGAACAACCTTCATGCGGAAGGTGGAGAAACAGCGGACCAAGCCTTGACTTCCAGACCTTGGCCCATTGAATGCAGCCCGGGATTGGGAAATGAGGGTAGACCTCAGCCAGAGGCTCACTTTCCCACCCAAAATAGCAGTTACCAACCTGCGCCCAGACCTCTGGTCCAAGTTCTGCCGATGTGTCTTCATCGTTGAAATGACTCTCCCATGGGATGATGCCATCGTTGAAGCCTTCGAACAGAAGAGGCATGCGGTATGCCAACATAGCAGCTGAAGCAGAGGGGTGGGGCTGGAACGTGAAGGTGTGGCCAGTTGAGGTGGGATGCAGAGGTTTTGTAGCCAATTCTACCACAAGGCTCTTGAAGGAAGTAGGGATCAGAGGGCAGTCCCAATGGAGGGCAATCAAAGAACTTGCCACTGCAGCAGAACGTCGCTGTCGAGTAGTCGCTGGTTGTGACTGAAACGTAGCAACGCAATCTGGGCTACTAAATGATCACGTGGTGCCACCGGGTGACACACACCCGGGTTTGATCAACCGCTTGTAGGCAGAGGGTGTCTTGTGATAAGTGGCCGAAAGACCCAATGAGGTTAGGGCACACAATGGAAGATGGGTCACACTGGTGGCACCACGCGATCTTGTGCCAAATTTCACCTCATCCCCATTCAATTGTTGTGCTGAAAGTTCAGGATCTTTAACAACCAGTCCTAGTAAGAATCCTTAATGGTGGAAATGTTCAGTGCTTTAGCTTTAGTGCTTTTTATTTGGTGTTTTTTTTTGACTTCATAAGCTCAACAATGGGTTGCCTCACAACATAACTATTTTCTTTTCTTTTCTTGTTCAATGTGTAAGGTTCCGCCTACTTGGGCTGGATGCATGTCTCACTCCCTGGCTACTACAGAGAACGCTCCTCGTGGAGTAATAACTTTGGTTTTTAATTTTACGCTTAATTTTACTTTTACGTTTTTCCTCGTTTTGATCTGACTCCAATTTTAAGTTATTATTAAATCTAGATTATGTTCTTAGATTTAGAATGATGATTTTGAATTGAGTTGTCTTAATTTAGATACTTGATTCTTTATTCTTTCTTCGTTTTATTTTCTGTTACCTCGTTCCTTGTCCCTAATTAAACGGTGTGGAATCCAGTTCAGTTCTCATTTTATAAGAATGCATAACTTTGATTAATAAAGACATGATATTAGACCAATTACATAATTTAAAAATGAGAATTCAATTCCAATTTTAAAAGAATTCATACCTTTGCCAATTACATAAAATGTTACTTAAAAATACATTTTTAGTTTAGAATAATGCACAACTCCAGTAAATGCATACCTGAGAATCAGAGAAACACTCGGTCGCATATAAGATGTGACCTGGTGGAGATAATTCTGCTTGCAGAGAAAAAAACCTAAAAACCTGATTCCTCTTTCCCCCTATATACCACAGACCAAGACACACACACAAACTTCAAATCTCTTGATCAGTCGTAAAACACCCGAGCCTTTTGGCCTGCCAGCACTTCTCTTTCCATTGGAAACGCCCCTTTTGGTTTTAAGCCTAATTCTTTAAAAGAGTTTTTAATCTTTTCAGAAAATAAGTGATTGCTAAGAAATTTAGACCATTGTACCAGTCACGTTAATCCCATTAAATCTACACTATTTATGACATGGAAAAAACTATATCTTCACAAAATATGACACTTTGAGTTTTGGTGATTATCCATGAGGGTTCCTGGGGAGAAATATGTGAGGTGTGAGATAGGGGGCTCGGGGCCATCTGTGAGTCACTGTGTCAAAAGGTGTTTGTTTTCGGTCCTGAGGGTCAAAGTTTTCAATAAATAAATATTGCCTGCTTTTAGTTGCGGGAAATCCACCGGTTTTCCCTTCTCACACAGGACAAGGCAGACCAGAGATTGCATGTCATCCGCAGGCGTGCAAGTTCAGTTTTCATTAAAAGATTAAATTTCTTCAAACCTTACAAATGTGATGGATGACAAAGACAAAGTAAGTCATATGTGGAATTTGTGATCTGCATTTTACCCATTCAATTCCTGGGCAATTTTTTAAATTTGCCTCTCAGTTCCATACAATTTTAAGCTTTTCTTGGGTCATTCCATGTTTTACATGCAACCTCTGTCAGATTAGCATAGCTGGGTTTAAATTAATGTAGTTTATGTTAGTTCATCGACAGGAGTTAGTCATCTTTACTTAATCTGTGTTTCAGAAAGCCATTTTTAAACCAAGATGAACTATTCTAGATTAGACCTACTCCTGGCTTAATTTAAACCCTGTCTGGGAAACTGCCCCATATATAATACTTATTATACTTATAGTGGTTCAAAAACAGAACTTGCTATTAACTGCTATAGTATATTTTAATGTGGGAAAAAAACTCTTTTCTTTCAAGTATGTTTGTCAAACCCTTTTATTTAACGTACACTTGCTTTATTTTCACCCGATAACCTTGTCACATACCTTAAAGCATAGCAACAGCTGACAAAGATCAGTAGCAATTTTTTACACTTGTATTTTTTTCTACAAATTTCAAAGTAAGTGTCAAGCCAAAAGTGTTAAAAAAAACATACCATGTTACTCAAAAAAATGCATCCTGAATGAAAGGATGTGGTCTCTTTCTCTCAGTAACGCCAAGACATCTCAGAAACAAATACACTTTGTGGTAAAGATAGATGAGAATATGCTACAAACATTGTTTCCCTCCTTTTCTGTAACATTTTAAGCATGCGGTTTCTGAACATTAAGTGGTGCTTTTTGCAAGATCTCTGTTCAAAGCTTCTGTATTTACAAATCTTCAGATATATCTCTGCATTCATCCTCTACTGATGAAGGTCGCCCATGACGGGTTGAAGAACTTTGACCAGCATCCTTCAGTTCCACTTCTTCAGCTTCAGGTTGTTTATTTTCTGATGCTTGGTGGCGATATCTTATACATCCAAATATAAATAGGGGCACAGAGCTCACAAGCAGCATGAACAGTGCCACTATCTGAAAAACAATTTAAAGAATATGACAAAATCTTTGGTATCTTTAATTTGATAACTCTCATCTTCATCCATGTCAAACAGAATTAAATCATTGCATTGATTCACTCACCTGTGAAGTATTTCGAAAGCCAAAAAATTTCACTTGCTTTTCAGTGACGTTGGTAAAACTGGTGAAAGGCTCACACCATGTTGTTGCAGCAGATATATCCGTGTGAACCGTCAGTCCTTCCCAGGAGGTTTTTGCACAGGCGAAGTACTGTCCATCAAAGAACAGCAGCATGATCCAAACAAAAGCTGGAATTAAGCATGTTAAAAAGGAGGACAGAGGCTTGCTTTTGCACTCTGGACTGTAAATACAAAACATGAGTGCACTGGAGAACAGAGCAGGAACCACAAAATACGCCCCAGAAAACACCAGATTCATCTTTTGGTCCTTACAAGGACACGCAAAGTCCATCTCCACGAGTTTCTCAAGTCCCACCATTGAAAAGCTGATTATTGCATTTGAATATAAAGGACTTTTCTTCAGCTGTTTCTTCAAGCATGTTATCCATCCCTTACTCATGTCTGTGTTGTTCAGGTTGAGAGGTGTACAGAATAAAACTGAAAGTGATTGCACTTGCACGCTTTTCACAACTTCATATGTCACTGAGACTCCTTCTGAGAGTTGTGATCTGACTTTCTGAAACCGTTTCATGGCTGTGCACTAGTAACTTTGATGGAACTATATAAATGAGTGGCATGATACAATTTGAATGACTAGCGACTTTTTTTTTTTTTTTTTAATTAGCAAAAAAATTTCTCAGTTTTAACAAGTACAGTACAAAACATTCTTCAAAAATAACTTCTTTGCATTAAGACAATACATAACTTCTTTTTCAGTTCGCAAGTATTTATCTGCAGTGCAATGCGCACAGGTATATTCTCATATATTTCTAAGGAGCCTGAGTTGCTATTTGTGTCAGTCTTTTTTCTCTTTTTGTTTTAAGCTACTCCTCACAGACAACATATATTTTTGCATGAGCCATGTCCAAAAGGTAAAAGGGTGGTGTTGCTAAAATTTATAGTAATATTTTCAGGATTACTTTGAGATATATATATATTGAGAAATATATTACCTGTTTTCAGTTACAATTGTTTTGTCACTGATGGTGTTTAATGTAAAGTTTTCTTTGCACCACACAAACTTTCTTAAAGAATTTGAGTCAGTACTGGTTACAAGTCAAGTCTTAATTGTTGGCAACACAGTCTCACTCCAATTTGTCACATTTTGACGCTTAGTCAGGATCCTTTTGCGACGTTTTTCGATCCTCAAGGTACCCCTTTTCAGGCACATTTCGATGTGAGAGGTCCTCCGTTGTTTTCAGTTGTTTGGCTAAATGCAGCAGTTCCCAATCCTGGTCCTCGCGCCCCCTGCTCTGCATATTTTGCATGTCTCTGTTAACCCACCTGATTCTGATAATCAGCTCATTAGAAGAGAGCTCCGTGCATGAGCTGTGTTCCAATTGACATGGTCCCTACACAGTGTCCATTAAAGTTTACTTCACTTCGGAACATTCATTGATGGATTTGCGATGTAAATAAGTGAATATAATTTAAATTACGTCTCGCACACTTAAATGAACTTTGAATGGGTACAGAGTACAAATTCCTTGTATGGCTTAACATACTTTGCCACAAGAGCCCAGTGGTACGTCCACCTCAATTTTCTGGTGAAGATATGTCTTGTAACGGGTTCCTTTTGCAGTGTTCTTTTTTCCTAGAGATGCAGCCCCATAACTTTCCCACAGAGCGAAGCAAGATTGCGTTCGTTACCACTCTGCTTACCGGGAAGGCACTTCAATGGGTGGAAGCGTTAAGGTCTCAGCCCACATTTAGCCTCACTGGAGCTTTTCCTTCAACACTTTAAAGAAGTGTTTGGTCAGCCTCTCACGCCTATGTCTGTGCAGGAGGACCTACTTCAGTTAAGGCAAGCAGAGTCTTCAATTCATTAATATTTCTTACGTTTTCGCATTATGGCTTTAAACAGTGGCTGGAACGAAACTGCACTGCTGGCTGTATTTCGTAAGGGCTTATGAGCTGATATTCAAGCGCAAATGGCCATTTATGAAGAAACTATGGGGTTGGACGCGTTCTTAAAAAAGGCAATGAACATTTCCCAACACCAGTGTCACATCTCAACCTGTCGAGGAGCAAACCATGCAGACCGACTCATATCTCACCAAAGCCGAGAGGGCTTGTCGCTTTCAGGAAGGACGTTGTCTGTACTGTGGAGAGAAGGCACACTCCATTAAGCATTGTCCAGTTCGTCCTCCACGTGATTGGGTGAGTGTTGCTTTTGCTGAACGTCCTATAAATTACATACCTCTCATAACGGTAAAGTTAATTTATGACATACACCTCTTCATAGTTAGGGCTCTAGTGGATTCCGGGGCAGCTGGCAATTTTATCTTCTCTCGCTGTTGACGGCCTAAAAATACCTGCTCATACGAATCCAGTTTCCTATCCCATAACCACTATCCAAGGCAAGATAAGAAACCTGTAAATGAATGCACTCCGTTACTCACCTTGCAAACTGGATGTCTTCATGTAGAGTCCATAAGCTTCCTGATACTACGAAATGCCACAGTGGACCTTATTCTAGGAAGGCCATGGCTCGCACAGCACAACCCTGTCATTCAGTGGAGCTCAGGTGAGATCTTAAAATGGAATGATGAGTGTCTGAGTGAGTGTCTAGCTCCAGGGCTAACCACTGTGAGACCCAAACTGAATTGTTTTTCCACGACTATTGAAAGCACTGAAACTGCAGTTGCTACCCCTATACCAGCCGAATATCTCAATGTGTTTAGCAAAGGTGCAGCTACTCACCTACCTCCTCACCGACATTGGGAATGTGCGATAGACCTGATTTCAGGAGCAAAACCTCCAAAAGGACGTGTCCATCCTCTATCCATTGAGACTAAAGCTGTGAAAAAATACATCGAGGAAGCACTGCGACAAATCTCACCCTCTACCTCACCGGCAGCATCAAGTTTTTTCTTTGTGGGGAAAAAAGATGGTTGGTTTACGACCTTGTTTAGACTACCGTGCACTTAATGACATGACTGTGAAATTTGCTTACCCTCTGCCTTTGATTCCAGCCTCACTGGAGGAGCTCAGACAAGCCAAAGTCTTTAGTAAGTTTGATCTCCGCAGTGCATATAAGCTGATCCGTAACCGCCATGGAGATGATTGGAAAACCGCCTTCATTACCCCGAATGAGCACTATGAATATCAGGTGATGCTGTATGGCCTTTCGAACTCTCCCTTTGTGTTTCAAAATTTTAATTTGAATTTGAAACAACCAAGTCATTCTACTGAGTCAAGGAGATTCTCGACTTCAGACGATGGGGCAGCCGGTTACAATATTTAATCGACTGGGAAGAGTAACGGGTCAGAGGAGAGGTGCTGGGTCGATCGAGACGATGTACTCGACCCATCACTCTTGCAGGAATTCCACCAAGCTCACCTAGTAAAACCTGCACCCCAAGGGCGTGGCCGCCCCCGTCGTCGTGTTAGAGCAACTGGAGATGCTCGTGAAAGGGGAGGGTAATGTCACGCCGTCCACTCAAACTGATCCCAGATCAGCCACTCAGACACGTTCACATCAAACCTGCTTAGAAATGTTGATCTTTTTTCTGAATTAACAACCTGCTTAATAAAATCACCTTGTTTGCACTGATATCTTTTGTGGAGTCTGATCGTTACAAATACACACTTAAATTATCCCAAAACTTATTATGAGTAAAATCTCTGAAGATCAATATTCTCATTCATATTTACATTTTTTGAACACCAGGAAATAATAATAATAATTGAAATAATAATAATTCTGTTGTGCAGAAACTGATTGTTGAGCTTTACAAAGTATGTAGTTAAGAAAATAGCGCATACAACAACAACATAAGCTATAAAAGCATTAAGTGCTTCAATTAGAAAATGTTACAAATCTACCAAGGTGTGAGCCTAGATAGGTATAATGTCATTTCACCAACTTTGCAGCAGAGCAAAAACAAGAATTATTATTATTATTATTATTATTTTTTTTTTACCATAGTTTGATCTAACTTTTGTATGTTTATTATAAAAAAAATGCATACTTTTTGCCAGTAGAAACCGCTCATTAAGAGCTTTCATTAGAATATATTTATCTCTACCCTTCTCCACCCTTCTGGTTCACAGCCCTTCGTAAATATACTATTGTATGACTATTTTCTGAATGCAACACAAGGAGGGCAGTTTGAGTGGCCAAGGATCCAAGGATCACAGCAAGGTAATTGCAGAAAATAGTTTTTTGGGGTCAGAAAGCCTTATAAAGAAAGAGTCATGGCTGGATCTTTTAACAGAACAATGATCCAAAAGGAGCATGAATCAATGAATCATGAATCAATACAAAAAAATGGTCACTGAGAATAAAACCTTGTCTTAAAGAAATGTTTATGTTTATGCTATTCAAACTGCAGCTGAAATCAGTAGGTTAACATACACTTATTTATTTTCACCTGATAACCTCGTCACATACCTTAAAGCATAGCAACAGCTGACAATGATCAGTCGCAATTTATTACACTTGTATTTTTTCTACAAACTTCAAAGTAAGTGCCAAGCCAAAAGTGTTAAAAAAAATCAAGTGAGCATACCATGTTACTCAATAAATGCAAGGATGTGGTCTCTTTCTGTCAGTAACACCAAGACGTCTCAGAAACAAATACACTTTGTGTTACAAAGAGATGAGAATATGATACAAACATTGTTTCCCTTTTTACACATATTAAGCATGCGGTTTCTGAACATTAAGTGGTGCTTTGCAAGACCTCTGTTCAAAACTTCTGTATTTACAAATCTTCAGATATATTGGTTTCACTTTGTTTTGATGGTCCCTTTAACATATTCCGTTGATTATAAGTAACATTGCACCTACATATCTACTAACTCTCAACAGAGTGCTAGCAGAGTATTAGTAGACTGTTAGTGTTAGGTTAGAATAAGCTGATTTGTACTTGCTAGGTTACTTATAGTCAGTAGAGCGTCTTTTGGGAGACCACCACAATAAAGAGTAAGCATATATTAATTAGAGAGTGTACTAATATTCTAACAATAGTTAGTTGACATGTAGGTGCAAAGCTACTTATTGTCAACAGATTGTTCAAAAGGGACCATCAAAATAAAGTGTT
>JAUMHP010000028.1:78325-98088 GCA_032361065.1 Enteromius trimaculatus
ACATATTGTAATACCTATGTCATACCCATGTCATTATACAAATTTGTGTCCTCATAAACCACATAAACCCGTCCACATACACACACAGTCCTAATCAGATCAAACACTTTGAGTCATGGTATAGTTGTGGGTTGTTTTTTCTCTTCTGTGTCTGTGGCAGATGTAAGTGGTCAGGGCTTTGGGCCTCGGGCTGCTGAGAGTGTGTTAATCAAGAGAACATACAGTATTGTGGCCTAATTACACACCTGCTAACCCCGTGGCCATGTCTGCTCTGGGCTGGACTCTCTCCACAGAACCACACAGTAATGGAAAACACACTTGTTAAATCTTTGCCAGAGGGTTCAGCCTCTTTTTGGGAAATGAGTCTTTTAAGAGGGTGATATGACATAAGTCTTCCTTTCACATTAGCACCTCCCTCTCCACTGGCCCCGCCCCTTCATACTCTCATCAACACACACACATACAGTATGTATGTGAAATTCTATGTTTTATAATTTTTATGAAAACAAAGCGCTCGTTGGTACTCCTATCCTGCAGATGTCGCTGCTGTGTGTTGTAAATTCCTCACAGAGCGAGACAGAGGGTTGGACTGACTGGAACACAACGGGAGTTTGTGCTCTGCTGAGTTTTGGCCATGAGAGTGAGACAGTCAGTCTAGACGCTCTTGACAGCCTCGTCTGGAGGAGAGACACTTCCCTCTGCGGCTCTGTCCCCATCACGACGACACATTACGAGCGTAAGCTATTTCTATCTATCATTTGAAGTTATTTTATGATAGCCGGGAGTGGTTCGAGACTGCAAATGTGCTGCATTTCTGCAAGGAAAAAGCAATTGAAGTTGTTGCAGACAGTCGCAATGGAAAAGATACTATGCGCGTTCACGTTCTTAAAGGGACCGTTGCTAATTAATCAATGCTGCGTAAATGTTCGGTTTGCACGACTGCGGCGTTCTTGCTTTAAAGAAGCGTTAAATAACGGAGCCGTGCGCCTGTAAAAACTTTCTGGTGTCATGTCAAGAACACTTCATTTTCATTTGCTGCAAAGACAGGACTTTGGTATCCTTGTCTGTGTAAAAGTTTCTGAACAGAAGGTAAACACAGTTTGTATTTGGAAATATAACGTTTAACGTTAGTTTTAAACATGCAGTAGAAATACCAGGGTGCTGTATTTTTGTAGTTGTGTTGTGAGAGAGCCAATATGGCTTTAATATTTTTTCCCCTAAATGCAGTGTTATGAATGGTATGCGACAAAAAAACCTGAAGCGCACAAAAAAATTATAAGATGAAACCCGAAGCTTGGCTTTCAAAATGTGTTTGGTTTTTGCGGGGCTGTGTCTTTTTGGCATGTAATGGAGCTGTTACACTGTTGTTCCCTTATAGGCGTGCATAACAACCTCAGGGGCCAGTTTGAAGACTCATAACTCATCATGTCTGAGAGAGAGGTGAATCAGAGACCATGGCTGCAATCTCTTTCTGTCAGTCTCACACAGAGGCATAATTCAGCCCCTACTGGTACCTTAAATGTGGCTCGACAGTAATTCTTAGAAAAACTTCCTCCGTCTCTTTCCTGCGGTCATTTTGAAAGGCTGAAGTAACATAAAATGGCATTATGTGGAGCCCCGGGCCCCAGATTCCCTCATTTGTTCCTAGTGACGCACACGGACTAGCATCATAGAGTGCATTAGTGGCCACCCACTTTTTCAGCGCCACTGGTTCCGGAAGTATTTTTTTTTCTCCATTAATTTTTCCCATAGGCATTTAAAAAGCATTTGTTAAAGAGTCATGTACTATTAGCAAAACTAACCTGCTACGTGGTGACACAACACTACAAACTTTTATTCAAAGCAATAATATAATTGAAAAATGGACATAATAAAGATGAAAATACGACATTATGTACTTAATGACTTTAATGAGTGAAAAAACTATAATCTTATGAAGCATTGCATATGTAAACAGACAAAATGTAAACCGATAGCCTCTGCAAAAGCATATAATATTGATTAAAAATCTATTAGCACAACAGGTTTGTCTGCAAAAGTTTATCTTTGAAAATCAATGGACTTATGGAACGTCTGGAGAAAATGAATGAATATAGTTTTTACTTCCAGAACTCTATTACACGGATGTGTTCTGAAACCTAGTTAGCTGCCTAAGCAGGGATCATAGGCACACTGCTGATACAAAGACTGTTTCCAGAAAAGGAGGTTCCGTTTCAGATGCTGCTTACGTATAGGTCTCAAGACAGCTGTCTAGTTTTGGAACAGAGCTTGTGATTTCCCTTCCAGCTGCCAAATTAAGTGATAGTCCTCGCTGCCCCTCACACTCCACTCCCTCAATGTCCATTTGATTCCACTTCTGTTAAACACCGTACATCATGGAAACTCTTGGTCTTGTTTAGTCATGTGGAGTATGACTCTGGTCATGCTGTCTGTACCTGCAGTTGCACCACAGATTTCCACAGAAATGGAACGCCTGCCATTTGTAAAATTCTACGAATCTCTGGCTCATTGCATCTTTATTGAATATTCTAGGTAATTGGATAATGCCCTTAGCTGTCAATAAAATCAGTTTAAAAATCATTTAACCCTATAAAGCCAAAATGGTAATTTAAAGGGTTAGTTCACCCAAAAATTTAAATTCTGTCATTAAAGATCTTCATGTTCATCTTCAGAAAACAAATTAAGATACTTTTGATGAAATCTAAGAGCTGTCTGATCCTCCATAGACAGCACGGATGCTTGTAAAATAGTCCATGTGACACGGCCACATTATATATTTTACAAATCTACGAGAATACTTTTTATACGCAACAATAACAATAATAAAATAATTTATTCAACACTTCTTTTCCATGAGATATCGTCTTCCACCATTTTGTAGAGTATTACAGAACGTACTCTGCATAATTACCGTTTACGTTCGAAAGACTTACGGGTTTAAAACGCCATGAGGGAGAGTAATTAATGGTTGAATTTTAATATTTGGGTGAGATAAAAGCCATAATTGTATAAATTGTCAATAGAAACAATTGTCAGAAAAATCTGGAACAGGTTATTGAACCTTTCCGTTGAACCGTTTTGGCTAGAAAACACTACACAACTTTTCAAGTGCCCCTTTTATGGATTTTTGAAAATGAGCCTTGTAACACAGCTCTGTGATTGAAAACATCATGCAAAGTGCACCGTATAAAGTTACTGTCTCTCAAAAGAAAGAGTCGACTCTGAATCATTGAAATGAATCTTTTAAACCAGTCCCAAGCCGTTTCATGTTGACATCAACATGAAGTATTAGCATATTGCCGCCCACTAGTTGGTCTTTTCATGTTGGTCTGAATGAAAATATTAATTCATTCTTCACCACTATCTAAAGTTGATGCATCACAAAGAGAATTAAAAGAATGCAAACTTGAAAAATCAATGATAGCATTGTTGCAGAATTGTAGATTATATATTTTGTACAATTTGTATTTTTATAAGTTTTGTGTATCGAACATATCATGGGCCATGATTCTGCAGATTTTCATTTAAAATTGTCACAAAATTCCTATAACAAGTCCACAGATTCCCTCTGAGCTGGGCATGAGCAAAGTCTGGATCAGATCCTGCAGCTAACGCATCCCTGGAGACAGTCCTCTGCACAGATACGACTCTTATTAGAACGATAGTGCTGAGAGCATATGAAAATAAAGTTGTCCTCCCCGAAGGTTTGTTTTTTGTTGGCCTTTCTGAAGTAGGCCCAGCTGTTTACGCTGGGTGCTGCAATTTTGATGTTCGCTTTTGCATGATTTTGTTTTTACTTCACAGTGGCCTTATATTGTAGCGTCCAAACAGCCATTGGACATTGAAAAACAGTTGATAAAAACTGGAGTGAGTATTACAGCAATCTTTGAATCCTACCACAAATATGTTGATAGCATGACTCACTCCTTCGGTATATTTATGGAGCTCATTCATGCATAGTGTATGTACTGATACAGAGATAATGCGGCTGTTTGTTTAGTTGTATCAGGATGTTTTATTTAATTGCATGTTAAAGATGCTATGAAATGTGATTTTCTTTCTACTGTTGATGTATTTGGTATTGAAACAGGAAAATGTGGTGCAACATCTTGAAGGCTTTATTCTTCTTTTAGCTTGTTCTTTTTCCTTTTCTCCAATGCCTGGCAAATGCAGTGTATCTGAACTGATATGTGATTGGTAGGTGATTCAGAGAGTCTAGCTAGCTTTGAAATCATAGTGCAGCATTTAAAAATGAAAATTTGATGTTTATCTGCTTACCCCCAGAAACAGTTGGATATTATGGTGTATTTTAGGATAAAAAACTATATAAATACTGTTCATTTTCTGATCGTTTTGTGTTTTAGACGTCCAATTATCATCACGAGCCACACGGTTTAATTTGGTTTTGTCTGTGAATGTTTTTTTACTCTCTAAATGTCCCATTGACTTCCGTTATATGACTGACAGACTACAACGGTTTGAGTTAAATCTCTTTGTCTAGTAAAGAAACAAAGTCAACTACTTCTTGGATGCCCTGGGGGTAAGCAGATAAACATCAAATTTTACTTTATGGGTGAACTGTCCCTTTAAGTCCCCCTGAGACATTCATACTTACAAGTATGTACCTTCTATTAATAAATTAATATTATAATATTTATAAAATAAAGGAATAGAACATGAAAATACAACAAAGCTTGTTAACTCTGCTTCCAGAAAATGAAAAGCAAAGAATGTCCATCAGGTGTGTTATGCGTTTTTATTATTTATTAGATTAATTAATAGAGCTGCTTTAAAAATATATTATGTTTATATATTAAATATATTTACATATAATTTATATGACTCTAAACATGTAAATATATGTTGGATGTGTGTTTCTTTTATATATACTAGAGGTGGGCATAGATTAATTTTTTAAATCTAGATTAATCTTGATTTTCACAACGCGTTTCCTTGTGTGTTTTGGCCAACGCGATATGCCATAGATCCTCTTACCACACGCATGTTTGATATATTTTAATATATAAAATAAATAAATAAATACAAATAAAGAGCCAGATCACGTAAACTGTTAAGACTGACTACTGTAATATCAGTATCAGGTAAGATTACTCATGTTCATTTCTGCACTCGGTTACATATGTTTTAATTATTAAAATTAAACGTGTTTACTATAAATAAAAAGCATAATATTTGAACTAAAGTAACCACACATTAGCATGGTTTTGCTATACTAGCAATTTAGCTTCACCATGGTATTTGTGATTATACTAATTGTAATCAAATCTGAATGACTATGATCTCTGTGACGCCCAGATGTACAAAACAGACCTTCTGACCTCTGTAATGAACACAGAGGTGTTAGTCGTGTCCGAAATGGTACATGAAAATCACAGATGACAGGGGATAAGAATCGAAGCTCACATGTGCAGTATAGGGCGCTAAGTATACATATGCGCTAAAATATCAAGGTAAAATTCATTATAGCTTGCGTAATATAGACCCAGCTCCCAACCCAACTTTGTGAATAGATTAACGTCAATACATATATATATATATTTTTTTTTATTGCGCGATAAGAGTCTCACGTTAACGCCGATAACGGCCCACCACTAATATATACATAATAAATACACACAGCACACACTTATGTGTAAATACACACAGGAAGTATGGGCGGGCCCAGGCTAACAAACGGCATCATCACTGGTGGAGCTGAATGGAGAACGCCAGCTCTCCATTGAAATGAATAGGATTGTGTCGCTTTGTCGCTGCGATTAATTAATCATTAGCATATAGCATAGATGGCTTAAAAGCTAAGATACTTGTACTAAAAGCTGCAAAGATTTCATGGAGTGTAATGTATCGACCAGAGCCAGCAAACAGGACTCACTGTGACTCACTCGCATGCTTTCCATCAACAATCACTACATCATAATACATGTCGTACATAAATCTTCACTCCTGTTGTGCTGGAGCATTAGGGAACAGGCCTGTTAGCAACAAGCCATCTATGTACTTGTTCCTAAGGTTGGGAGACTGATTAGGGACTAACAGGCCGCTGTTTTCCGTCTTCTTCCTGCTCAATCTTTATTTTTAGCCATTTCAGGCACCCTTCCCAGTCCACCCAGGGAGCCTCTCTCTGTTCTAGCTCAGGCTAAGACTACTCCGAATTCACCGGGTTTTAGCATCCGCGGCGAGGAAGAGAAAAAGGGCCTTTCTGTCTTTCTGCAGGTTTCTCTTAGCTGCCTTTGAAGAAGCTCAGTTTTATTCATGTATGCTCCATAAATATTGATCAGAGTCCTGGTTCAGCGCATCTTTTTGCTTTGAAGGCTTATTGATGGATTAGTTTCCTGCAGGAATAATTCATCGGGCAGGAAGAGGGAGCGTTAGGGACAGCGCTTGATTTCGAAGTCTTTATTCAAGGCCTAAATCAAGCCTGCGAGGATGCGCAACACTGGAAACAATGCCAAGTCTTTCGTCTTTAACCCTGATATTTTGGGGGAAATAATTCTGGGCTTTTAACTGAACAGAACTGCACCGGCAGCACAGTTTCCAACGGTTAGAATAATATCCCGTGATCTCTTTATCACAGAACTTACTCTGGGAAGCCAGTAAACTAAACAAAAATGGCCCGATGTCAATCGCATCTCCAAAATTCAGAGCTAGAGAAAGATCAGAATAAAATATTAGATGTTGAGAGAGTGGTGATGCATATCTAGCCATTGCTTGCCAACATATTTATTCATGGAGATTAAATCCTGCTCTCTCTTGTGGCCGTTGAAGTGTAGGCTGTCCTCAGTCGTGTCTCCAGTGCCTTTCAGTTGAATGGCTCTTAAACCTGAATTATTAAATTCATACACATCCTGTTGCCACTCTTTTCAGTGCCCCAGTCAAGAGGTTTTTGGAAACATTGCTAGCGCCCCAATTGTCATTATAATGCGATGCACTATTATATATACTATGTATCATTAATAAAATTAAAGCAAGACACTGCAGGCAAAAACATAGTTTTTTTATGCAGTGGTCAATTTTGAGATTTTGGGCTAGTTTAGTCCCTCAAAATGTGTTATTTCGAAATACTATAAAGGAAAATGTAAAAAAAAATATATTAAAATTATTTATTTACTTGTGACCTTAACTTGTGACCTTAAATCTTCAAATGCCGTTTTCTCAAAATGAGCTTTTTGTCATTTTCCGGTACCAATTTCTCAGCCTATGTTGCACCTATGTACACCAAACTTTCCAGTTATACTCTCACTAGTATTCTGAAAATATTTACAGAGGGATTTGTTAGTAAATAATTCCTGGCATTTTAAAGAAAAAATATGGCAAAAATTATTTTAAGGCTATGGATGGTACATTTCGATTTCATATGTAATGAAAGCAGATATCCTAAAATATGTGTATAAACAAAATGACAAAATAATTTTTGCACCTGGCTTTAACCTATATTCAGATATATGTACAGGGAAAATATGCAAATTTCCACATTTTTAATGAGCTATTGTCTCTTTTGCATATTTAAACATAAAATTAAAAAAAACTTGCAATACATTTTTTTCTCCTATTCATGCGAGTAATCAACTGGTTAAGTTTCATGGTGCTATTTGTAAATTAAAAATTTTACCCTTTTCACCTGTAGCGTCTCGCCTTAAGCCACTGACCCTGCAAGGTTAGCCAAAAACATGCATGGTTGGACACTTTCGAAAATGCCTCAGAAACAGCACACCATTTAGGCACCTCTGAAACTATTTTCAGCATACTACAATTTGTAATCCATAATCTCTAATTTAAGCATGGGTCAAGATTGTTAGCTAGTCATTCAGTGACCAATTGTTGACCTGTGAGGTTGCCTAGTGATTCATTACATACAATTAAAAAAAAATCTATATTTTTAGTGCAAGCATAGTCATAGTTTTATTTAACAGCAGCAGCTCTGGGCATGTGGCCAAAAGTGTGAATCTTATTGGTTGGCCAGTTTTCTTCGCAGTGCGATGGAGAAGAGATTCAACATCTCAGTTAAAAAATAAATAAATAAAGGTTGCATTGGCTGCTAGTGAATGTTTGTGTCAGCCTGTATTTTAAAATTGAAAATGTTTATTGCACCTAATTTTCACACTGAATATTTGTCTTGGTGTGAATAGACCTTAACACTTAATAACTGATTTGTGCAATTTGAAAAATGCAGATTTACCAGGGATGAGGGAGGATGGTTGATTAGTTGTTGACCGTCCAAACCCAGCAGATACATCTGAGGTTGTGTCTTCTGTAAGTTTGGGTTTTGCTTTAATACTTTTGCCTGCAGAGCTTTGAAAGACATGATTTGGGAGACTAATAGTTATCCATTTTGAACAATTGTGCATTCTTGGATTCAATCAGAATTATTATTATTTTTTTAAATGTTGGTCTGGGTGAACCCACTAATTCACCATTCATAAAATTTTGCTCTACAAACAGCTCAAAATGCAAATTCTGTATCTGTATGTTTGTAAAAACGACTACATATGTAGATGTACATATTGTGGAGTGTGAGTGTGTGCAGTTTACATTATCCAACAAAAAGTTAGGTTTACCACAGAACTCTTTCTCATGGACCTTACCTAACCTAACCTTATTCAACTCGCTTTAAAAACCAAATTATAAAAACCCATAAGAAAATCTTAAGGGAACCCACTGTATTAGGTTTCATACCACAAGTTTTGCATTCAAAAATTACTTGTTAGGTTATCTATTTTAGAATTTTAAAAACATATAAGGACATTGTTTTGCACACCCAAACAGTTTTGAACACAGCAGCGCTGATGTTCTGTGTAACATTGTCACAGCTATACAATTACATGCACGGTAATTGTTTTCAGCCACCTGTTGTGAACTTTTTCACGAGACCAGGAGACGTTTGGATATCTTTGAAGCAGAATTGTCTCTTTATTCCGAAACCTCTGTAGTCAATCAAAGTTGTCTGACTCATCTCAATCGTCTTACTAAAGCATTGTTACATTGTAGTTCATATAGGTTTCAAAGAGGTATGCAGAGAGAATGCAAATGAAGTATTCAGTCCATTACCCCAGTCCTAATCCAATCAGCATAGCCAATCAAACACTGGAGCAAAAGGCACCAAGAGCTTTTCCAAACAAAAGGTGACAAAGCAAAGGTCTCAGTAATCAGTCTCATTTGAAGAGGACAGGAACCTTTGGCTGGAACCTGTTAATGTTAACACCTTTACTTCAAATCCTAAATACAATGTGCTTCACCTTAATTTCTTATATGATGTTACGTCAGGATGGAAGATCAGCAGATCTAAGACAAATTGTTAAATTTGTAATCCTACACACCCACACAAGCACATAGAGCACAAAACATGTCTCCACAGTTACCCTACTGAACAATTCAGGGCTGCACGATAAATTGAAATTTAATCGATATCGCGATTAGGCAGAAGCTGCGATTGTCATGTGTATCTTTCAGTTTCTGTGATCAGTACTAAATCTCCACCGCTAAAGAAACACTTAAACTGCTTTCACTGATTCAACGTGATTAATAAACCCATGAGTATGGCAATATACGGTTTGTCTAAGTTCTCTTTATAATTTTCATCATAATAAAGATGAAATGCTAATCGTCGACATCGCCTTTATCACTGCTTAGAATACTATGAAATATGTTGCATGCCTTATTCTGTATAAGAAGTGAAATCTTGTCACAGTAGTATTTGTTTCAAACACTTGACTGACGTTATAGAGTTTAGAGTAAAAACTTGTTATTAAATGTGGTGTTTTCACATGCTTTCAGATGGAGCACCATTTACACAGAGCCGTAATTCACTGAGGAGCTATGCAAAATTGTCCCAATCACAAACAATTTCTTTGATTTCATAATCGTATGATTATATGGTCTGTTTTTTGTGTAGCTTGTCAGAGAACTATGGCTCTGTGGAGTAAATGCTGCTCCTCCTGAGAGCAGGTGATAGAGATTTACTGCTAATCACAGAACCAGCATTACTGACAAAATGTGCAATCACAATCACGTTTGATTAATTATGCAGCCCTAGAACAGTTGCATTTAGGCCCAATCCCAATTCTACCCCTTACCCTAACACTTTCCCCTACCCCTCCGTTTGGCGCGTTCACGTGTGGGAGTATGGGTGTCTCAATTCTCTTTTGGTTGGAGGGGTAGGGGTAAGTGGAAGGGCTAGATAGCCCTCGAAACGAAGATTTTTCGGGACCTCACTTCAAACGAAGGGCTAAAAGAAATTTCCAACATGGCTGCTCACTCGAGCAAGCAGGCCCATAAATGTAAGTATTTTTTGCCATTAATAAGGATACCATTTTTTACTATATGTGTATTACCATCAGTCTTGTGTTTGTGTTTACGGTGATGTTCTGTAAAGAAACGTTTGCTAAAAAATCGCTAAAGTTTGCTAGCGGATAGCACCGATCGCACAATATTAGAAAATATATTTTTATGTCATATACCCGGTAACGCATTGTTTTGTTTCGCTTATGGCCATATGTCTACATGTAAATGAACGGTGCTTACATCGGCGCATGTCCTCTGACAGAACGTTACGAGCTAGTGACAATGGATGATGACGTATAACAGTGTAGTAGTGGTGTCCCATTTCTTAGGGGAAAATATTTAACCCTTCCCCTTTCCACTTTATTTCAAGGGGCAAGGGAAAGGGGCGAGGCGTAGGCAAAGGGGTAGAAAATAGAATTGGGATTGGACCTTAGTGTACGATTATAACTGTTTCCCTGCCTTTAAACAAATTGTCTTGTGTAGCTATGTAGGGGGCACTAATATGCATCTTCTGAAATGGTATAAATCTCCAGATCTAAAACCAATTGAAGAAGAAGCAGAAACAAGCGATAAAAGCATAGCTTGCACACAACGGGACCATCATGCAGCATATAAATGTAACCTGATTAATGTTAATTAATAAAATGTTAACCCAGGAAATGTGTAAGCTTTGGGTTTGTTTATAGGCTTGTTTTACTCGGTCTGTTTTGATCATTATTTTCAAATCAGATCTATAGGTAATCTTTGGTAAAAATGTGGTTTTCATTTGAAATATTACTTTTTAAATTAAACTTAATTGAAAAAAGATGGCATAAACAGAATAATTCAGCAAAATAAATGTTTTGTGAAAATGGTCAAAAGTGTTGGCACTGGCTAGCAATTATTTGTAAGGTTAAAATCTTAAATATGACTTTTAAAAATGGATAGTTTTGCACATCCCTACTTGCCTTTTGGAAACTCTTTTTATAGGTTCTGTCTCATTTTGGCAGCCATAAAATTGCAGCGCGTTAGTTACAGAAACCTTTTCGATCACCCGCACAAACACAGAGTACAAACACTTCTGGTGAGCGAGTGAGCCAGACTAGGCCTGTTATTTGATAGCCGTGGTGTGATGAGTCTAGATGACTTTGCTGATCCATGCAGACATCGCTCAGCCAGCTTTGGCGGCGCAGCGCTCATCAGCTGACCCAAGATCGGTTCTGAATGTTGGTGCTATAGCAAAGATTGGGGTCACGGATCCTGATTACAGATCGGGAATGAGATGAGGCTTGTACCTGGGCTTTGATTGCTTAATGGCAAAACCTGGCAACAGATGCCGCAGTACCAATAGTGACATCATCAGTCATCGTGATTGGCTCCTTCTAGCAGCTTCAGATTCATGTATGGTCATTTGTGCCGCTGCCACCTAACATGCCCATAAGTGGCGAGGCAGACTGCTCCTCGCCTGTAGCCTGCCCACGTCTCTCTCTCTCTCTGTCTGTTTTGCTGTCTCCCTCTTCTCTTCCTGGCCTGAGGAGAGAGAGCCGAGAGAAGCCT
The DNA here is from genome assembly GCA_032361065.1 of Enteromius trimaculatus. Taxonomy (NCBI): domain Eukaryota; kingdom Metazoa; phylum Chordata; class Actinopteri; order Cypriniformes; family Cyprinidae; genus Enteromius; species Enteromius trimaculatus. The sequence goes on from JAUMHP010000028.1 coordinate 90,161, forward strand.
GCATTCCTACAGCATAGCAGGAAAGCTTCCTGACACAGGCGGGGAATGCATGACGTCCATCTCCGACCGCGCGGTCAAACTGCTCTTGAGGGCAGCACTCTCGCCATGGCTTGTGTTTGGCCAAACGCGGTTGGCCTGAAGGGGAAAGGTCTCGCAGTAGAGTGCATGACACACTATTAAGACTAGGGCTGGGCCATATGGCAAAAAATTCAATCTCTTTTTTCCCAGAACATTTGACCGATTTAAGATAACGGTTTTGATATTTAAAAAACAACTTTTAAACTTAAAGGGAAGGCTCACAAAAATTCTGTCATTATTTATTCATCCGCAAATTGTTTTAAACCTGGTAAGACTTTATTTTGATTTTCCATTTTGAGTATTCTGTTGACAAGTAAGTAACTTTGCACCTAGGCCTATGCCGGTAAACTGTTTGCTGGTAGCTGATTAAAAAGAGTAGAAGCACCTAACCCTAATCAAAAGTTATTGCCTACAAAAGAAGGCATTCTGAAGAACTTTGGTAACCAAATGTAATTCCATAATATGGAAAATACTTTTGAAGTCAACTGTTTAGTTACCAGCGGGAGGGTGAGTAAATGATAACAGAAATTTTATTTTTGGGTGAGGTATAATTAGAAAATTCTATGTTTATTTATTTCAGAAATTATGTAAAATGGGAAAAATGCTAAATATGTAAAAAAGTGAAAATGCAAAAGTGTAAACAACTCAACTCCAAAAAAGTCAAGGCAAGTCAAATTTAAAAGGACTAAAATTATAACACCAGTGATAGGCTAAAAGATAACAGCAGCTTTCTGCCTGTCATCATCATGCAAACATATTAAACATACAGACAGTAGTATTAACTATACAGTTGTTTAACTAGAAGTTACCATGATTTTATCAGATCTCAAGTTATGTTATGATCCTCCATTCACTGTCCTTTTCTTAAATAGTTTTTTCTTATTATGATTATAATTGTATTGTCAACATGTCTAAATGTAAAGTTTGCAATTATATTTATTTGAAACTGTGATTAATAATTACAAAAAATAAATAAAATCATGACAAAACAGTACATTCAAATTAATTAATAAAATCAGTCAATGTCTAGCCCTAAGACAAACTATTATTCTACCTTATATCAACCAACCAGCTACAGTTTTTATGTTTTTTTTTTGTTTTTTTTACAGACACTAGCACTAATTCACATTGTACAGTTTAGCTGTCTAGAAAACCTAAGTATATAGTACACGTGAATGTCACCACAAAATCGTATTCGCGAATAGGGAAAAAATAAACCAAAAAAAAAAGAATATATATGTACATAGAAATATATAAATAAATAAAAAGAAAATGGATTTTGTAAGGCTCTAGAATAAATTGGGTCAAATTTGATTTCATGGTGTATTTATGCTAAAATCTGTTTTGTTTATGATTTACCCATAAAATTGTATTTTGAAGTACTGCGTAGCTACACGCTTTCAGTCTTTCTAGCTAGCCGTCTCTATAGCACAGACTATCTTTGTGTCTCATACCACAAATTAAGTCTTTGTCTTTTCGTAGCGTTGTCTGTCTTCTGCCGTTGCTGCCAAGCTCTGGCTAGCTCTTGCGGAACATATTGCATGGACATGCCCCAAGTTAGCGCCTGTGGGACGTGATTTCTGATAGAAAGTCCAGATGGAGACGCTTTAGGCCTCCATAGTGGTTCCTTAATCCCCTCCCGGGGCAAAGCCTACGACCCAGGCCGTACCCCTCTGGTGCACCTTCCCAGAGGACAGAGTCGTATATGTTGAGCCAATGTGGTGGCGTTATGAGCTGCATAAGGCTGCTAGGCAGACCAGAGTGCGGCAAATTAGACGCTTTCTTCCCCTGATTTGAGTGAGAGGGGTGACCTCTAAACCATGTGCTAGACGACGACTTTCAAAGGCGTTTGGGTGAAAATTGTTGCAAAGTCTTTAAATAGCAATGCGTAAATGCTAACACTCATGCTCCCTGCGACTCTCTTGCACACACACACACACACACACATCTCACCTTTCCTGTGTGAAAAGTGTGCTATAAATGTTGTGCTCTGCCTGCAGTTGGCATGGTTTCAATTGAGATGTGTGTGTGTGTGTGTGTGTGTGCGAACGAAACGGAACAGAACAGAACAGCACCGTACAAGCCCTCATTCTTTAGATTGTACTGCACGTACAGCTGTGGCTTGTGTCTCTCGTCATCTGTTAACACAGGGCGCCTTTAGAAAGAGGCTTCGCGCTCCGGAACATTGAGAATACAATCAGATGCATTCAGGAACCGAGAGACGGAACAGGCCAATCCTGAAAACACTTCAGCTAAAAGAGCATCAGAGTTTTAAATGTCAGAACTCACCATGTTTACGCCGACGAGGCTTTCATGGCTAAATAAATAAAGCAATCTGTTTTGTATTGTGTACTTTTTTAAAAGAAACTGTATGAAGTTAAGTTAACCTGTCTGGATGTAGGACATTACATGCTGTCGGGGTTTTTTCTTCCAATACACACAAATGAAGTGATGAGAGAGGTCTGTTGAGGGATGATGGATGGATGGATTCAGTTCTGGGTAGATTACTTATAAATTGTGTAGTTAGTAATGTAATCGGGTACATTACACCTTTGAGGTAAAATAAACAGACTACCTGTTTATCTCATTGATTTAAATAGGATAATCTTGTATCGTATTGATTTCACAAAGTGAATATTCCATTGATTGGTATTAACAATATAAAGTGCATTAATCAGAGTTTCCCCAAACCAGAGTTTGTGAAGGAACTGCAGGCAGTTTGTTGTTCTTAGTTTTTTTTCCTGATCAGTTGTGTTTATTAGGGTTGTATGTTACATGTAAAGTTGTTAAATGAATGTTTATTGCATATTTCAGTTTGAGTCCTCATGATTGTGTTTAGCTTTTGTGTGAACGGCACCGAGCACCTTCTATGCATGCTCATATTTAAAAGCTGCTTGTGATGAACTTTGGTTCATCATGTGACTTTCTCATCACCACCTGCGTTTGGTGGTTATTAGCGTATTTCAATAGTACAAAACGGATGTCAGTACTTTAATAACTTAACATTATATCAGTCAATGAAATTAATTTTCAAAGGCTATCCTATAGAGTGCAAATGTCAGGATCTGCATGTAAAAAAACCCCATTCATTTCATCGTAGTGAAATTGATTTTGCTTCTAAACCATTAAATACAGACCTACAATGAGATGCAAGGTTGTTAATTGATGGTAAATGTTTTGGTAAAGCCGTCAACCCACACTTTTTTTTATTTTAGTGTTCCCTTTATTTTGAGCAGTGTATATATAGTCATATACAATCCAACGTTAGAGTCACAGAGTACTCCGCACAGAGCGAGAAGAGCTAAGGCTTTGCACTTTATTCAACCTTTTGCAAAGTTTTTATGTGGCCTCCAATGTAAAACTACATTACCCACAATGCAACAACCTAATCATGCCAAAATAACTTCCATAAAGCACTGCAGAACACACACACACACATACACACACACACACACACACACATATATATATATATACTAAAATAATTATTTTATTTCTTTATTTGTTTCATATTCCACCATTTTATTTATCACTTGCAGTACTTTATTGGATTGTAGTTCTTTTTCTCACCAAAGCTGTTACATGGTCTAATACTTCCCCAACTACCCACTTTTAAAATTTGTCTGGAAAAGTGAATGGGAAAAATACTTCAGGAAGGGTTAGGGTCGCTGAAGAAGTGAAGGGGTCTGTTTCTATTGTTAAAATTTATTGAATGTTTTTTTTCTTCACATTATGCTGTCTAAAACACATGATTTTTAACCAAATTCTAATGAACCTTTTAGTACCAGTGCCAAAATCCATAATGGCAGGGTTTAAACATACATTTTCCCTCACATCAAATATTCAGCAGCTCTTATTTTACTCATATTTTCCCAATATTTGTCTGTGCTCTGCAATGCTATGCTTAGTAGACTGTCAAGCTGTAGGCTATAATCCTTCTGTAACAAGAATGTTTAGAGTTGCTGTTTATAGCTAGCTACCTGATCAAGTAATTCAATGACACAGACATTTGAAATGAACTCTATTGCTCCCTTGAGTAGTGGTTAGCAATCATCACAGAAACGCAAAGAGCGCACGTTATGTAGGCCTATGTACAACCGGGATTTGAGGAATTGAAATTGCTCTTATAATGCTTCAAGCAAGCGTTCGAGTATGTGTTTGTGAACTTTTGTAAAGTAATGTCAGATGTGAGTTTGTAATGTCAGGCCCACCCATCTTTGTGTCTAAACTTGGGCCTTTTAGGACATGCATTCAGAATTTGGTTTCGTTTCTCCAGTGTCCTCATACATCAGACGTGCAGACAGAACAGACATGCTTTAATTCACCACATGGCCTTTGAAGTCAAATGTTTAGTCTGCCAACAGATTGTGTGTGTGTCGAGGTATGTGAGGACGAGATAGCAATCTTCCCACACACACACACACACGGTCAATGTAATGCCTCTTCTGTCCCGCTGGAGAGCGTGTGCCCTGCGTGCGACCTCTGTACAGAGACACACACACACACACTTGTGAAGAGCAGTCAATGACCCCGTCGTCTAGACGCTGTTAGTGCTACCGTAAGAGCCATTGATTGGGTGGAAGCTGACACTTCCAGCGTTGCTGAGAGAGAGCGTTGCTGACAGAGTGTATAGATGCCCCCCCCCACTCAAACTGGCATTTATGTCAGGGTGTTTTTGGTGTCCACACCTGCACACACACACACACACACACACACACAATCATAGGGACCTGCCAGGCTGTTTTTACAAAGTCCCCTATAGAATGCTGTGGTCTTCACTTCACCTTTACATTAGAATAAAATTAGCGTAGGCAATGTTTTTCATAAACATTTTTTGCTATACTAGTTGAAAGTCACTTAACAGACTGATAGCAATTAACAGTTAAAGTGGTATATATCACACACACACACATATACACGTATATGTAAAAGAGATTCACAAAAGTGATTTTATGTGCAAAGAAAGCATGTAACATATGTATGTACAAATTCATACAACATGCTTATTCTGACATTATTAAAATATATAAAGGAATAAGGAAGCATATTCAATTTTGTTTTAAATGAGTTAAAAATCTAATTAACTTATTAAAAACATTTATTTCATCATGAGTTTTTCTCCCCACTTTCAATTGATTTGTCTTCAATGATTGGTTAGAATTTTTTGAATGAAAGATCAAAGGACAAACAATGCAGATTTATTTTCACAGCCACCTTTGCTCAGATTTACCAAGGGTGCCAATATTAGTGGAGGGCACTGTATACACACACACACACACACACACATAATGCTGGTTAATTTCAAATATAATCATTGTTCCTAGGCAGATGCTGTTTTGCCGGGTGACTCTGGGTAAATCCTTCTTGCAGTTCAGTGCCATGAAGATGGCCCACGCTCCTCCAGGACACCATTCCGTAATCGGCCGACCCAGTGTCAATGGATTAGCCTACGCCGAATACGTCATCTACCGAGGGGAACAGGTGAGATATTTCACATATTTAACAACTGTCAAAACAAAACAAAAATTCAGATAGTAGATAACCAGTTGATTTCCAACTCTTTGTGTTTTACAGGCGTACCCAGAGTACCTCATCACATACCAGATCATCAAGCCAGACAGCACACCTCCATCCCCGGCAGCAGCGGAGCAGAAGTCCTAGTCCACGCGGACGGGCCTGCCATACGCTCAGACTGTTACCCAAACATCTCACACACATCCACAGATACATCCACTCACCCATAAACCTCTCCGCTGCCTCTTTAATTTATGGTTAGGCTCCATTTCTGTCCCCTTGAGTGTTTACAAGAAAGAGTTGCCTTGGCTGGCCGTGTCCTCTCCCTCCTCTTCAGGTCAAGGGTCAGGATATCGGCCGTAATGCTGTTTCAGGGCTAAACGAAAGGACTCCGTGAAAGACAACAAGTGACCTCTTCCCTATCATTCTACTCAATTTAACACTGTTCAAGCATTAACTTCCTTTATTTGAAACGGTTTTACTATTACTGTGATTAATTACTTTTCTTTTTTACTACCTTCATCAATAATGGACCACGTCTTAAAGGGACCTGACATTTCAGCAATCCTCCTTTTCATTATTAACGTTCACTGAAGACCCTAAAAAAATCTCATTGTTTTTTTTTTTTACGCATTGTTATTAAAAAAAGCCTTAGAGGGGTTTTAAAGCAAAAAGAATGTTGATGCAGAGACCAGAACTATTCAAAAGGCCTTTGACCACAAAATAGCAGAAATTGGTTAATTTTTTGTGGGGGGGGGGTACTTATTTCATGAGATTTTTTTTTTACATATCTTTGCACAGGAATACTGGTCAGAATGTCCCATTCCATTGCCATAGCCCAATCCGAAAATGCATCTTTTAAAGAATTTGCACTTTTAGGCAGGACTTAAGTTATTCAGAATAATTCTAAAAAGACATAGGTTAAAAAAAAGTCCAGTAATGTACAGGTTGTGTAATGGACAATGCCTTTGTATAGCTTTTAATGTTGTTTACCGATGCAGAGTGGGGTTTTATTAGTACTGTAAAGGAAGTGGGAATTTTTGCTTTCAGATCTTTCCTTATATTTTTGGACTACCAAGCGACTTGGCTGTGGAAGTCGCTCCTTTTGCTTTCGCTATGTTTTGGATCACACCACAGGAATTCCTCAGTCTTGTTCATTCCAGTCCTGTTTCTCTGGCATCAGAGAAATGGCTCTTTTATGAGGCGCTCCGTAACGTTTTTCCTGTTACACACTACTGATATGAGCGGCTCGGCTGACTCGCGTTCATGTTACAGAATGAAATGAAGGACGTGGCTCTACCTCTGGAAGTCTCATGGTTTGGTAGCTTTGCTCAGGTGTAGTTTGTGGTTCTGTACATGTGCACTGGAGGTCATCTGCCTTACTCCAGGAATCTGTGTGTTCAATCCAGAGAGAAAGAGAGCAGACCTTTCTTCTCCTCTTAGTAGTATGAGCACAGACATGTCCACTGCTCTCCTCAAGCCAATACGTGGGAGACAACTCCTGAACTGTTTCTCAATTCTCTGAGCTGTAATGTGACTTTATTTCTATGTTCCTGTGAACTTTAATCAGAAATGGCTTATCTACCATAAGCCATCTCCGGACTAATCAAACACTCCTTAATCATGTAAAATGGTCTTAATAAAGTACATGTCATAAATACTGTCTTATGTCTTTTCTCACACTTGCTCTGAACTCTTATTTAGTTTCAGGAATCAGATTTTTCCTTATATAATCCATTCTGTAAAATAAGTGGTCATTAAAATGTAGTTTATTATAAGAGGTAATTATTTTAAAATGCTTGTTTTTTTACATTTACAGTAAATTGACATCATTTTATTCAAATATAGATAATGATTTTTAAAAATAATACACTGCTCAAAAAAATAAAGGGAATACTTCAGAGAAGGTTTGCTGTGTCTGTCAGCATAGTGTCCAGAGCATGGAGGCACTACCAGGAGACGTGAAGGAGGGCAACAACCCAGCAACAGGGCCGGTATGAGGGCCTGACGTTCACAGGTGGGAGTTGTGCTTACAAATGCAGGACGTTTGGCATTTGCCAAAGAACACCAAGATTGGCAAATTTGCCATTGGCCCTCGTACCACCCTCATGGAGTCTGTTTCTGATCGTTTGAGTAAGCACATGCACATTTGTGGCCTGCTGGAGGTCGTTTTGCAGGGCTCTGGCGGTGCTCCTCCTGTTTCTCCTTGCACAAAGGAGGAGAGAGCGGCCCTGCTGCGAGGTTGTTGCCCTCCTATGTCCTCCTCCACGTCTCCTGATGTACTGGCCTGTCTCCTGTAGCACCTCCATGCTCTGGACACTACGCTGACAGACACA
>JAUMHP010000028.1:102607-116435 GCA_032361065.1 Enteromius trimaculatus
CCATAGCGTCTAAGCATAGACGCAGTACTCGTTCCATGTCTCAGGGAACAGTGGTTACGGAAGTAACCTATAAGTTTCTTCATATGTCTCCAGACAGACTGGACGATGATCAGATCAGATCTCTGTGTGGAGCACTGCATAATCTCACTGCATTATTACAACTGATGACAAAAATAATGTAAACGCAATGTAAACTGATATTTTCAACTGGCAAAACATAGAAATAACCCACTTAAACCATTTTGTGTTGCTGAAAATACTAGTGGACTAAGACTTTTGCACAGTACTTTATGTAACTCTATGCTTAGGATGCACGATAATCATCGGCCTATACAGTATGTTTGCGTGTTTTGTCAGTAAAGCCGGTTCTGTAATCAGTGGTAAATGTCATCAGGTGTGTGATTTCACATTGAGACATATATATATATATATAATTGTAGCGTCTGCTTAAAATCACAGATGGCCAGTTTGGAGTTTGGGTCTTAAAAGACCCTCTTAACCTTTGACATTTGCATATAAATAACAGACCTGGACCCTCATTTTACATTTATATTGATGCTTAATTGCCCATAGTTCCCCCACTATCTTGATAAAGCTGAACAGACTGGTCTTCTAATCTCCACATGCAACTTCAAACACATTCCAAAAGACATTCTGGCCACCAATGGCCTAATCAGACTGGCTCAAAACTTGCAATACACATAACACACAAACACAGAGGCATTTTCTCTATTTTATGCTATGAATACGCAGTTATAAATGTATCCCGTATATACATGCATTGTGTGTATGTTCCCTTATATGGATTATACCAGTTACAACTTTCTATTTTTATTAGTTAAACTGTAATTGCCTATATTCGAGTGTATAAGTATATATCTGCTTTACTATCTCCTAAAGGTTCCTTTCTTGGTATCAAAATTATCTTCTCTTTTTTTACTGAAACAATGATGTATACTATGTAATCATGAAATGCATCATACAATTTCTACAGGTTTTTGAAATAAACTCTCCAGACCAGAAATAAACTCTCCAGACCAGCAGTAAAAATACCACTGGGCCATAAAGGGAAACAAAGAAATCTTCTCCCGCCAAAAATTCATGCTTGTGATTGGCCATTCCACCCAAATAACGGATGTGTCAGGGAACCAACAAAAGTCCTTCACTCAGGCTAATCTTGGCTCAAATCCCTTCTTCTTGAGATGAACACTCTTCAACACTTTGAAAAACCTAACCTCCAGTAGTTTTTCCTTCAAGAAACTTTGTTAACTCACTGTGAACTATTTTCCTACCTTTCGAGGAACCAGAGAAAAACCTCCAGCTCGCACCTAAAGGTTGATCATCTAGAAATCAAGACTCTTTTGCAGACACAAAGACCAATGCAAGTAACATTTATAACTATTTAAATGCGTGTTTAAGCTTGAACCCCTTTTAAGTTGAACCTTGATTCTTTGATGATTCTCATTAGGCTGTGGTTAATTGCTGTGAAATACTGCCATTCTCTTGCTCTTCTCTCTCTTTTCCTCACTTTCCTTTCTCCTGTACGTATATGTTTTTTTAATATGTTGTATGTTAGCTATAGCCTCAGTCATTAAATTCCTTATATTCCCAAATGTTTGTTTCTGTGTGCATCCCAGGTTGAGGTCAGTACTATGGGCCAACAAAGAGACTATTTGAAAGATGAACTTGACACAGTTCACAGAAAGCTCAAACACTCATATAAACTGCAAGGCGACTCTAGAAGAGTGAGGCACACCACAGAGTTTCCCCTAACCAGCAGACTAATACCTCCCAGTCAAAATATACAGATTGGGAAGTGGAGAGAGAGCCCACTGCTCAAGACCTCAATCACCTGCCAGCATCCCAAAACCCCCATCAGCAGCAAAGGGGTGGGAACCCTTCCAAAGATCAAGGAATTGGATAAGCTGGCTAGGAACATTCTTACTTTCACTCCCAACCCTGCAGGAGGCCATGATGTCCACTCATACCTCGATGATGTGGACTTCCACTTGCAAACTGTGGCTAATGTTACCACACGAGACAGACTTTATCTGCTCAGAATCACTGCTATCTGTGAGGTGCGCAGTTTCCTGGACCAGCAGCCAGAGACAGTCAAAATGGATTATCAGCAACTGCAGCAAGCTCTATTCAGGGAGTTTTCTGACCCAGAGTCAGAGTAAGGTCTGATCACTTCCATGGACCTTAAAAAGGGCAGACAAGAAACCACGCAAGCTTATTAAAACAGACTCCGACATGCCTACTTCGGAGCACGCGACGAGCCAGGAATGGAGGACGATTTCAGTTTTAGATCCCTGTTCCTCTGGAATCTGCACACCACAGTAAGTCACCATCTGGGGATTCTGGCATGTCCACTCAACAGCTGAAAGACTTGGCACACAAGGCCTATGACAAACAGAGCTGCTTCTGAAAAGACAGTGAAAACCCCCACAATCTATCCTGTGTCTAATCAGAGTGCAGAACTCACTCTAGAGGGCGCTGAGCAAAGAAAAAAGCCCAAGCACCAAACGGGTCACTCTGAAAGAACCTGGGACAGGGCGCAACCACCTCCCAACCCAAGGGGTGGAGCTGCAAGTTAAGCAAAAAGACTGCCCAGAAGGAGCCGATTTTCAACCACACAAGCGTCAAGCTCAGATTGCCAGCAGCAGAACCCCTCTCAACATGCTCTAGATCAGTCCAGATTTAAATCATCTGCAGAAACTACCCGGGAAGACACATCTGAATCAGCAGAGATTATGGGAGTTTTGAAGGAACTCCTCCAGGAAAAGCACCACAAAGGAGACAAAAAGGATGAGACGTATCAGTTATGACTAAGCTCGAAACCTGACCTTAACACTCAATCAAAGCTCCCTCAAAATCATCCTCCTAAAAAAACTCAATGCTAATCCTCTGTTAACCACAGAACTAGAGATTCCATCACCAAGTGATGACATCACACAACCAACTACAGAACCACCAGAGCCAGGCAACGTCCAGGCAAAGCCAGGACCTTAATGTACCTGAGAGTGCTGTCTTGGTGGTCTGTCTTCCGGAAGAGTTATGTGAGACCGGTCCTGACTGCATGCCAATCCCCACACAAGCCCCAATGCCAAGACTGTTGGGGAACCTAATTGAAAGGGGGTGGCCAAGAAACTCTAGAAACTCTGGCCATCACATTGGAAAATGAGGTGAGGTTAGGACACGGGAGCCGACCCAACTTTGATGTCAGCCCAGCTTTTTAACTGACAATTAGCTCCCATTCACCTAACCATCGGCCCTATGAGCTTAGTGCACCCTGTGTACATTTCTCCATTTGACACGTACCCTCTCCTTATAGGCAAAGACCTGCTAGGCCGCTTTGAGCCCCTATTGAACTTCAAACAGCTAAAAATTTGGGCTCAAGTGCGAGAACCTCTGCTTCTTCAGTCACCAAGATCACACCAGACAGACTGCCAAGTCACAAAGGTCACAGAAAGTCTCGCCAACAGCCATGGGAACACCTCGACCCAAGAGCAAGGTTCAAGGTCACTGCTATGTACTTTCCAACTAGCTAAAGACTCGGACTCATATGGCCCTCAGGTTATGGGGGCCTTACAGCTGAATGATGTCACAACAATAGACACTGTGCCAGCACTGTGGGGAGACAATTTCGCCATCAGCCCCTCACTGTTCAATGCTCTCAAACAGCAAACAGTTGAAATCCCTACTGCTAGCAAGTGCACCCACTTCCTTTTGAATCCCTTCCTGTCAACCATGGTAACTGCCAAGTGCATCTGTGCCCTGAACGTGAAGTGGAATGACAGAGGTTTAACTCATTACTTCCTGGTCCTTCCAGACCTACCGCAGGACATGTACATCGGAGCGGACATTTTGATTCGCCTCAGGGTATGGGCTCCAATGACCTCACAGGCCCCCATTGTTCCTGTCAACCTTGAGAACCTCCGGTCAGGTCAAACCATCCCAGAGGCCAGCACATTGGTCAATGAACAAGAGACTGTAGTACCAGCCTACACCAAAGGGGTCGCTATTCGACTCAACCTGCGATCTGGTCAGACCTGCAGCCACACATTGAGTTTCTGTCAACCCTCACCTGAGTGTGGGGAACTGGCCCTCACTCTAGAAGCTACACCCCTCGTTGAAATAACATCTATGGCAGTGTACATCCTCTTCAATAACTGCACTACAACGAATGTCAAAGTGCCAAAGGCCTACCGCCTGGGTTGGCTTGTGAGTTATGACTTTCATGACTTTGAACTGATTCTTCCAGTAATTGGACCCATCCCAGAGTCAATGATTCCGGAAGGAAGCTCAGGTAACTCAGTGTCAACAGCACCCTTCAAGACCATCACCATAGCTTCAGTCATTCCAGTGGTCAAGGAGCAGGTGTGCAGAACAGAGCTGACAGAAGACCAACATATTGCAGTGTATACAGTCTTTAAACACACCACCAGCGAAACTGACAGCATTGCTTCATCCCTAACACCCCACTAGATGGAACAATTGATGACAGAAGAGCCATACCCAAGTTTTGAGGCACAAGTCCAACAAATTCTGAAAGATGCTGATGTCATACCAAACGGCAAGTGGCGACCAACCATAGACTATAGAAAACTGAACCAACAGGTGCCATTATCTCGGTGGCCCATGACCCAGCTTGAACAAGAAATCCCAAGAATCAAAGGCGCCACCATCTTCTCCACACTTGATGTGGCTTTAGGATTTTGGACTGTACTGGTGCATCCGGTTGACCAACATAAACTGGCTTTCACCTTCAGCAACCGGCAATACACCTTCACAAGATGCCCATTCGGCTATGCCAACTCACCTGCCGAATTTAATATTTTTCTTAACAAGGCCAACTCATATATATATATATATATAATATTATATAATATATATAATATTTTTCTTAAGGCGTGTCCAAGGCGTGTCCAGATGCAAGAGTGAGAGGGAATCTAATCTATGTTGGTGATGTTCTCATAAAAAGCATGACTGTGGCTGATCACCTGAACGAAATTAACCACGTTTTGCACCAATTGACTGCTGCTGGTGCCAAGATTGCCCTCCACAAGGGACAATGGGGAAAGTCTAAAGTCAACTATGTGGGTTTACTCAATGGACCACAGGGCATTGAGCCTCAATCAAGCCGCATGCAAGCCATCCAGACCATCAAGCCACCTGCCAATGTCTCAGAACTCAGAAGTTTTCTCGGTGTGTGCAACTATTCACGGCAGTTTATTGAAAACTACTCAGACATTGCACGCCCTATCACTACACTGCTTAAAAAGACTGCCCATTTGCCTGGACAGATGCTCAGCAAAGTGCTATGGATGAACTGAAACGACACCTGTGCACTGCACCATGCCTGGCTTACCCCGATCCACAAAAGGAATTCTATTTGGATGCTGGATTCTCCAGCCACTGCCTCAGCGCCGATCTATACCAACGACTGGACCAGGGCAAAAGGGTGGTAGCATATGCCAGCAAGACACTTCTTCCCCCAGAGTGTAAATACTCAGACTGTGAAAAAGCCCTGCTCTGTACTGTATGGGCCCTACAGAGATTCTCCAACTACGTTGGAGCACAGAAAGTTATCATAGAGACCTGTCACCAGCCTGTCACATTTCTCAACAGCCAGCGCATCCGCGACGGTGTGGTCACAAACGCACACATAGCCACGTGGTTCATGGCCCTCTAGGGGCGAATGTGGAAGCATGCTATGCCCAAAACCACAAGTCATCACTGGGTGACGGCCCGGCAACAGAGAACACAGAAGCAGAACAGACCCAAGAACAGCTGTCAACCTGCCACAGGTATTTTGATGAGAATGTGTGCCAAGGCATGCCCATCGCCTACGTTGATGGATGTTCCTACAACCAAGAAGGCAAACTAAAAGCAGGTGCTGGTGTTCTCTGGCCAGACAATCGACCTTGCCCACCACAACACTTCAGACTGGGTCCACAGTCGTCATAATATGCAGAGATAGAAGCCAATCTCATAACCCTGCAAATAGCCTAGACTCATAAAATCAGAGAACTGCTCATCTGCACAGACTCCATCTTTGCCAGACTTAGCTTCATGTGCCATCTTCCAAACTGGAAACAAAGCGGTCAAGACCGCAAACAACAAACCAGTTAAACATCACACCTGTTCCAGGCTTGTGACGAATCACAAGGGAACACAATATAATTGTCTACTGGAAGAAAGTGAAAGGGCACTCTAAGCTACCTGGTTTAGACAAGGACCTTAAAGACCAAACATATGCACTAGCTATAGCAGGTGCACTTCACGGCGAGTTATGGTCTCCACCTACCCACCCTTAGCATACTCAGCCCACCACAATGACGACCTCACAGCCGCTTACGCTGGCTCCTCAAATCACCACTAATGACATTGCTGACATGCACAGCTGCAAAACTGGCCAATACACCAACCCTCAAAGCACTACTCAGTGTGAAACTGAGGCACGACATTCTAGGTTACTGCCCTGATGACTGCCCCGAACTGATGACAGGCCTGCAAATGACATTGCCCTTACACCAGCTATACCAGCCAGGAGACCAACCTTGTCACTGCATACACTACTCACTAGTACCTTGATGAACTACACCGGCATTTAAGAACCACATTTGCTTTTGCCCAACAACGACTCCAAAAGACCGCAGAAGGCCAGAAAGCATTTTACGACCGGAAGGCATCACTCCAAGAACTGGATGTGGGTGACAAGGTCTGGTATTACCGCTACACACAGCCGCCTCAGACATCCTCTCATCCTCTCATGTCAAAGTTTCTGCCACACTGGACGGGACCACATGAGATTGTGGACAAACTCTCGCCTGTCGCATACCGGATTAAGCTAAGCCGGGGACAGAAAGAACCAGTTTTCAAAAGGGTCCATCGTAACCAGATCAAGAGACATGTGGCTGCTGGAAGGGAAAGACGGGGAGTGCTAGTACTAACTAGACCTTACTGTAGTTCTCAAAACAAAAGACTGCTCTGAACAAACGAGAACTTCCTTTACTGATCCACTGACTTTCTCCTTCCTTTCTGAACCAGGATGCTCCTGTGGTTCTCCATGCTATGCCTCCAGCTAACCAGAGGACAACCACAACCTGATATCACATCCCCAGGTCCAGCATCCGGCATTGCACTGAGGGACCAACCTGGACTTCTCATCACTAACTGTAGAACCCACACCCAAAATGACTGAGAACGCTGAGAACGCCCTTGCTCACGCAGATGCTGATGTCAAACACATGCTCACTCAGCTGCAGAAAATGACACACAAGCAGAGCTAAAACCAGGTCACTTAACTTGGGAGTGACCAGCGTCAACTCTGTGCGTCTGTCTACCGTGAAGCAACATGTACGGGAGATCTAGACTGAGATTCCCCAGCTGAGAGAACAACACCCTGCAGACTATAGGCAAATCATTAAAGGGCACCTTGGTGGTTCTGAACACCCACAGTGTCCTTTTAAACAAGACTATGAACTCTGTGAAACAGTTATTCTCTGTTATGCAGAATGATGTTCCCCAAACTCAGCTGGTCTCCACACTGATGTCTGACATGCTCCGTGAGGTGAGCTCTTGCATCAACAGCTTAGCCATGGGTAGAATCCCCCCATATCTTGTGCCCCTGAGCCTTGTACAAACAGTGCTATCCTCTGCTACCACTCATCCACCTGACTCACTCCAAGCCCACCTTGCCTACTCCCTGGGAGGTTCCATCCTGCTACATGTTTACCCTGAACAGAGTGAGATGGCATTTTTTTTTAACCTACCAATCATTGAATCTGACAACATTTACAGACTCAAAGACATTGTCAATGTTGGATTTTGGCAGGGAAACACAAGCATCAGGATACTCACGCCAGATGTGGTAGCCTACCACGACGGTAACCCACAGTTCTACCTGGCCCCAAACCTGCACATGTGTACCCTGACCAAAGACATTCACTATCTCTGCCCCAGCAAACCCTTCCTCCGTTACAATACTGAAGTAATCTGCGGTTTACAGCCTATGCCGAAAGAGACACGCTGCCCCGCTGAGGGCAAACCTTGTGCACAAGTTACCGAAACGCAAGCAGAGATTGTGGGAAATCAGTGGCTGGTTAACACGCCCATCTGTACCGCCACACTGACCTATGATGAGCATGACACTGCCGCCCGTGTCAACCTGCCTAACCAGAGTATGTGGATTCAAGTGCCCAAAGGTGCTATCCTCCACATCAGGGACCTAGCGTTGTACCACCTTCCAAGCGAAGAGTACCAATCTGAGGTGGAAATTCCATCCTTCGAGGATCACAGTCTCACCCTGGAGCCTGAATTGGAACGGAGCACTGAGGAAAGGGGGTCTCAGATAATTGATATCACCCCAATCGACACAGCCCTCCAAGCATTGTCTCGGCGACCTGTCCAGACCAACTTTCCTGTTGCCCGATCCTGGACTGCAGCCAACACAGCGATCGGTTACACCCTAACTCTCAGCCTTGCCTTTGATCTGTTTAACAGCGTAAATGCGGTGCAAAGCTCCCTGAACAGGTGCACATCTGCATTTAAGAAAGAAACACCATAGGAGAGTGCCCCAGGAGGAGGCAGTGCTGAACTTGACCAAGGGGAACACCCAGGCTGAAGATCCAAAGGCTTGCCAATCCACCTGCCATCTGACTTACAGGATCCACCTGCCATCCAGCCTTCATGATCCACCTGCTATCTGACCATCATGATCCAATGTTGTCTGATAATGTTTCTTGTTGAACATTTTCAGCCACAAGGGGGGAATTGGTGCGTCTGCTTAAAATCACAGATGGCCAGTTTGGAGTTTAGGTCTTAAGAGACCCTCTTAGCCTTTGACATTTGCATACACATTACAGACCTGGGCCCTCATTTTACATTTATATTGATGCTTAATTGCCCATAGTTCCTCCACTATCCTGATAAAGCTGAACAGACTGGTCTTCTAATCTCCACATGCAACTTCAAACACATTCCAAAAGACATTCTGGAGACATTTTCTCTATTTTATGTTATGAATATGCTGTTATGAATGTATCCCGAATATGCATGCATTGTGTGTATGTTCCCTTGTATGGATTATACCAGTTACAACTTTCTATTTGCATTAGTTAAACTCTAATTGCCTATATTCGAGTGTATAAGTGCTTCTCTGCTTTACTATCTCCAAAATGTTCCTTTCTTTGGAGCCTCATGGGATAGGAAAGCATCCATGGTATGCCTACTATAGAATTCGGCCAGAAGCAGTAGGTCATCCGGGTACTTCGCGCCTACTGAATTTTGAATGCTATGAATTCGGACATACTACTCGCCTCGCACACTGTTTTTTTTTTACGCACTATATAGTAGGGAAGTAAGCGATTTCGGACGCAGGGCAAGTCTATCTTTGCTGCGCCACTTATGCTCAATTAAAGTGACAGTGTGTTGTTCTTGATCAAAACTGACCCGATTAACATGAAAATGAACACATTTTAATAAGTGTCTCACACTTACCATATGAAAAAATAAAATGCACAAAAACACATCACTTACAGGAGTTTAACTTTGGGCACTCAGATTGTTGACTAACAAAATTACTAACAAAATTTTAGAGCTACAGTATTATCCTACTTTATACTTGTACAGTAAATCTTGATTATTTTAATAGGCATATTCAATTTTAATATCTTTTTCTTTTATTCTGTCTTACAATACTGTGTTGGGACAGACTGTTGGTATGGAGGGTAACTGTAATGAAAGGAGCAATGTGAGAAGATGGGCATTAAAGAAAGTTGATGATTTAATACAGTCAGTAGACACTGAGTGTAACAGGCACGAGTTTGAAACAAGATATGCGGAAGGCTTCAGTAAAGAAACAGCTATATGATTTGAGGAGGAGTTGCAGTTGTAGGAGGTCATTGTTAGGTTACATTAACCTATACAATAACTAAGCAACTGCACAGACCAGTACATTTTGAAATTAAATGCACCTTTTGATGCACTATGTTATGCTTTGAATGTGTTAAATTATCAGTACTTTGCTTACACCAGTAATTGTGCAGTGCATTGCTTACACCACAATTAAGGTTTTTGTTCACTAAAATGGTCTTGTTTGTCAAAATACTGTTATCAAACTCTGACATGCCAGATAATACAAGCATTTAATAGTGCCACTTACTTCAACTGAAGCTACTTTATATTAATTTTTTACCCAAATTTATTTACAGTAGGTGGATGAATGTTTGTATATGTATTTAGTAATTTTGTATTATTAATTTAGTATTTTGTCTTTTCCCATGTGTGGCACTTGTCTTTAAACCAGATATGGGCCAGTTCAGGGCCATCATTCTTTGTGGTACTTGGGCCGAGGGAAAATTATTGTGTGGAAAAATATTGTGTGGGCCGGAGCTGGGCCAGAAAACATTTGCTATCTGGGGATTCAATTATATTAGATTCAACTTTATTGTCATTACACACGTACAAGTACAATTCAACGAAATTCCGTTTAGGTCTAACCAGGAGTGCAATTAATAGCAAGTGCAGGATACAGGTATAAGTTACAAGTGCGCTTATAGCAGATATGTACAAGCGCTTTTTCAAATTTTTTTTAACCGTTGTTGCGTATCATATAATATCCACCAGGTGGTGCAAGGAACTACATTGTGTAGCCAAACCCCATGGCAAGTCTTAAAACAACTCCATAGAGAAGTGATTAGACTCTGCCCCGCCGCATCACTGCCACTGCTGAAATACTGAAGCATTTATAATTTGGTGCTAATTCAATAGAAGAATTTACAATATTATGAGCTGTGGAGCAAACACACACTTATTTATTGCCAGGACTAGAATTTTAAATATTTGTTTTTTTGTGTACAATGAAAATAGATTGAAGGCCACTTTCTAAAGACCACGTCACAAAAATGAACTGAAATTCTGCAGAGAAGCTGCTGTTTTTTTTTTTTTTATTTCATTCGTTTTGATAATTTATTATTTTGTTAGAAAAATATATTTGGAATATGGGCCTATGCATTTCTTTTAGTATATATATAGTTAAGTTTTTCTCTGTTCGCACAAGCTGAATGTGATGTGAATCCTCTTGTTCTGATGCTTCATTTGATGTTGCTTTAATACGTTGAAATGTACAATGTTTTAATTTTGTTTTCAAGATGAAAGTTGTAATGTGTAACTGCACGAAAAGGCATATGAAAGGCATATTTATCATCCTTTTTTTTACTTTTTTACAAACATGCATTTTAGATTTTGATAGCAATCACATATCTTACACATGTAATGCACAGTCATAATGTTTGGGAATATTCACGCAGAATAAGTCAGTGTGGGGCAGAGTTCAGTAAGGAGACAGCTCTTGGAAAAAAGGTGTTCCTCAGTCGACTGGTTCTAGTCCAGTGTGATGGTAGTGGAGCAGATGTAGCTTGACCTGGCATGCTGTGGTCTGTTGGTCAGAAAGTCCATAACCCAGTTACACAGTGAGATGTTAATGCCTAGGTCTCTGAGTTTGGCAATTAGCTTGGAGTGTATGACAGTGCTGAATGCTAAGCTGAAGTAAACAAACAGCATCTCTGTGTAAGTGTTCTTATTGTCCAGGTGTGTGAGTACAGAGTGCAGCGCTATGGAAACTGCATTCTCTGTGCTTCTATTGCCTTGGTAGGCAAACTGGTGTGGGTCCAGAGTAGGTGGGAAAGAGTCCTTCATATGTGACAAGACTAACTGCTAAAAGTACTTCATGATGATAGGCGTGAATGCTACAGGGCGGTAGTCATTCAGGCACGTTGGGCTAGAGTGTTAAAGCATATAAAGGACATAAAAGTCATTAAGCTTTTTCAGGTAGACAACATTAGGGGTTGTTTGGGTGGAGTTGACTTGTTTGTAGTCACTGATGGCCTGGATGCCCTGCCACAAGCATAGAGGGAGTTGGAAAAGTGCTCCTTAGCTTTAATTTGTAGCAGTACTTGGCCTTTTTGATGGCCCTCTTCAGATTAGCCCTTGAAGTGCTCAAGGCCTGTGTATCACCTGACCTGAAGGCAGGGTTGCGTGCAGCAGGAGACGTACCTCCTTGTTCATCCATGGCTTCTGATTTGGGTATGTGGGGATCTGTTTTTGGGTAGTTACACTGTCTACACTGTCTATCGCTTTGTTGGCCCTTTATTTAAGTCCATTTATATATAATACAGTATTGTATATAGTATATGATTACACAATCAACTCAATGACCATCCGTGCCCTACACAAACTTAACCCAAAGTACTGTTCTTGAGGTGTGGAGCCACCGTTAGCATATTCCTTCATAAAGTAAGGCAGCAGTGCCCTCATGTTTGTTGTTTGCCCTTTAATATACGAACTGAATTCTTCGCTCAGAGCGATGAGAGATGCTTTGGACATGCGGAAATTCTCCCTCCATTCATCTTCCACAACAACGTCATTGACAAAGTTGTCCCACCAACTGCTACTTCTACCTGGTCTTATCCAAAATTTTCTCCTGGTTGCTCTCCTGATTGTCTTCTGTGGTGGATCTAAAAATATGTGGCATATGGTGTTGTCCATTATCGCTTGTTGCTCATAACAGTTGCATAGAAGCAATAGATTTGGCTGTAATAAAGCTAGTAGGCTTAGTAGCAACACAAATACAATCATGTAGTCCGCCATTATTGTTGTTGCTGTTACGTGTGACGCAGCCAACACGTGATAAGATGATATCATCGTTTCACAAAATATACGGATTGGCTGTACACACAAAACCGCAAGGGTGTAGTTTTCAGATTTATCCACTTTGGGACCCAGTTTAAAAAAATAGCAGTTTCAGTCTCCTAAAACGCTGGATCCGTGTGGACGAAACGCCAATACGCTAAAAAATGTATACGTATACAGCGTAACTCGTCTCCCCCGCAACAATAAATGCAGCTATAAATAAATAAATGCTGTTGTTTACTGATGGCCGCATGAAGTTTTTTCATAGCAAGCTTGCCATCAGTATTAGGAGGAATGTAAGCAGGTGTAAGGAATGTAAGGAGGAATGTATAATGGTGGATGTAAACTCCCATGGCAGAAAAAACGGTCTACGCTTAAACATGAGAAACTCTAGGTTAGCTGAGATCTGACCTCTGCCTCTGGTCTTACCAGTGTCATCGCCGTTCTGTCTGCCCGGTGTGGTGTCCAGCTATATTGATAACATGATCTGGTATACTGTTGTTTAGCCATGTTTCTGTGAAGATCATAACATTGCAGTTGTGAAGTCTAGTACTGTTGTTGATGTGGAGTCGAATCTCGTCCATTTTGTCCGTTAGCGATCGTACATTGGCAAGGACAATGCTGTCTAAAGTGAGCCGGTGTGATGTTAGCTTTAGCTTAGCTTTTAGACCTCCACGCTTCCCCCGCCTTTGTTTACGGTCTTGATGCCGCCTTCGAGCACTTCCGCCCAGTCGGGAGGGTTCCGCAGCCTCGGTTGTTCTGTGACGATCTCAGGGACGAGTTAAAGGTTGTTGATAAAGTTGTTGGAAATGCATAAACCAATATCCAAAAGCTCATGTTGGGTGTAAGGCACTACTGTTCTGTATGAACAGACCTGACACAAGCAAGAATAATACTGCAAAACTGCAGAAATATACAGGTTACTTCCGTAACCCAGGTTCCCTTAGACAGGGGAATGAGTACTGCGTCTGGAAAGATGCTATAGGAAAAATTCTTTTTACTAAAGCCTTTTCAATCACGCAGTGAAACTGCACTGCCATTGATTCGTGCAATGGAATTAAACAAACCAGTTGGTTGGCATTATTCACTAACCAATGGGTGATGCACCTGCTGAAGCTCGTGTGGGTGGGAT
>JAUMHP010000028.1:122027-132811 GCA_032361065.1 Enteromius trimaculatus
ACACACTACTAATTAATGATTAAAATGTTAGGTTAATCATTAATTACTAGTGTGTTTTTGCTCAACTAATGCTTAATCGTGAACAAATTAACAATTAATTAATGCTTAACTAATGCATTATTTTGGACCCCTATTCTGAAGTGTTACCAGATTTTCTTATAAGACATTTTTGTAAAAGTTGCTTAAATATCTTAATTTAACTAATGCCTAGTCTTGGCTTAAGCTAAGCACCATTTGTGAAACCGGGCCTAAGTGTAACAGTCGTAAACTTTGAGTACACAACAATTTTACATCTAAGCTGCAACTACACTAAAAGTGAACTCACAGATATTTTACTAGATAGTTTACTAATGAAATACTTTTAGCATTTTAGTGCACTTTCAAGTATAGTCTCAGTAAACTACTACTTTAGTAGTTTTATACTGTAAGTACTTTTTCTGAACTTTGCACCATACTTTTAGTATCCTACTACTTAAGAATACTACTATGTTCCTATTTAGGTACAACACATCGAAATAAAGAACATATCTGCTTTGCATGTAAACAAAAAAAGTTTTATTCTAGCTTTACGCATTCTTAAACAGTTGAATGTGGGAAGGTTTCATAAATAAAAAATAAATAACATTTTGAACAAAAAGCTGAAAAAAGAATATAAATGCAATTCAGAATGATAATCAAAATGTGGATACGCCCTAAAGTTTCATTATTACCTCTTTGTTGGTGACATTTTATAACATTTCATGTCTGATGAACGTGTCAGATTACATAAAAAAAAATTAAGTATAAAGTATTTGTTGTTTGGCCCCCTATATTATAACAATAAAGCACACATTCTAGGAGCAGAAGTACAGCTGAAATATATTTAGACATTTTTACAAGTATAAATACATACATCAGGTATAAATCAAGTAATTTTAAATGTCATTTAAGTATATTTCGGAGAACTTCATAAACCCCTTTTCTGAGAAGTACATAAAAAGTAGAATAAAAGTATACTTTCCTATTTTTAGTTTAAAAGAAGTATACTAATAGCACACTTGAATCAACTTCTTTTTTGTAAGGAATGCTGTGAAGTTTTGTTTGATTGTCATACCTGAAGAACGTGTGATGCTCCACACACACTTTCCACAGTTTCTTTGCAGCCTTGTAGTTGGGCAGTTTAAAGCCAATGGCGCTTTCATAATGTTCCAGCTGAAACATACAGTACATCAATATGGGTGTGTATATGGGTGATTCTCATAAGCAGAAAAATCCTTATGAAATACAATCCTGAAACTTCCCCCCAAAAAAACATTTAGTGAGAATATGTGCCACATAAAGATCATTCAAAAAGATGTGTTTTAAAATTCAGTTAAAAGTACTAAGAGAAAAATACATAATTAAAACAAGTTGAAAATGTCTTATGTTTCAATCATCAATATCAATATCTTACAAAATGTTTGATTACATTTTATTTAAGAGAATAGAATTTAACTACAAAATGTTGATATGGAAAGATTATTTTTAAATGATAAAAATGAAAAAAAAAAAAATCTAAAAAAAAAATCTTTAAAAAAGAATTACATTAGTGCTGTCAAATGATTAATTGCGGTTAATCACATCCAAAATAAATGTTTTTGTGTACATAGTATATATGTGTGTATACTGTGTTTATTTATTATTTATATAAATTAAGAAAAATATGTTGTGTTTATAATATATTATATAAAATATAAATGTATATAAATGTAAATATTTCTAAATTATATAAAAAATACAATTATAATTAATTACAAAATTACCTTTTTTAAATGACTAAAACTAAATGAAACGTAATGTGACCTGACTAAATTCAGTATACAGTATCTGTGTGCACTTACGTCAGATGGCCGTATCTTAATAAAGAAACTGCTGCGTTTGTAGGAGACTTTGAGAACCTTTGGCCAGGGGAATCGATTAATCCTCAGCTTATCTTTATACACCATCAGGCCACTGGAGCAAACACCCAGCATTATATCCACTCCATCCAGATCCTGACAGAAAGAACAGTAAATGTATAATACAATCCAATCTTTTGACTTGAGGTATTGGGACACTGCATCAATAAAAATTTGCAATCACAAAGCTCCACCACTAGAGGGCCTCCTTGCTTCTCTTTTAAAAAGTGAATCCATAATTTATTTAAATCCATGGCTTGCTGCAAACAGATTGACCTGGTTTCAGCTACCAAATCTGAGCAGTGACAGGACATGCAATGCTTTTATCACAAGCACTCCTGTGAGATGAAGGACATTTCAGTCGAACCAATGTTTTTTTATGACAGCTCAGATTGATGATTTCACATTAAGAATGCAGTGGTTTAATCAGTGCTGGGGAAAGTCACATTGTCCAACTGGGACATGTATTTGAATGTATTTTAAGTCAAACCACAGCTCAGTTAATGGAGACTTAATGTATTTATGTAATGTAAATGTGTTTATTAGTATTATCCAAATTAACAAGCACTTACTTTAAAATAAATAAATAAATAACGTTATGTAAAGCATGTTTTTATGCCATTTTGTAATTGTATTTACTTATTCTTTTTTTTTTTTTTTTAGAAAATATTATGTCATGGATTTTATACTGTATTCCAAAAAAAAAAAAGTTTTTATGCCATTTTGGAATTGTATTTACTTAATCTTTTTTTTTTTTTTAAAGAAAATATTATGTCATGGATTTTATACTGTTTTCAAAAACAAAACAAAAAAATTTAATAGTGTGGCATTTTTACTTTATTTTCAGTAATCTTTTTTATTATTATTTATTGTATTTATGTATTTATTATTTATTTCTATTTAGTATGTATTGTATCGCCAGTTAATCTACTGTACCTTTGCCTGGTGGAGATCAACCCCGTACATGGCCAGTTTTTTAGCGTTCTCCAGGAACATCATATCAGCCTGAGCCGGACTCATAGATCTGTAGAAAAATAATCACACAAAGAATATTTATAACAGCATACCTTGCTGCAAAAAATGAAGTTGCAAATGCTATATATTTTCATGCTAACCTTTTGTAAATATGCGTTTATTTCAGCAGCATAAACAAAAATGTTCCCAAACATCTATTTATGACAAGAATACATGTGTGCTCCAGTGCGAAGCAGTCATAATCACCTGTATGTGCGGTGAAGCTCCATAACTTTCTCCTCCAGCTCCTTGGTCTGTCCTGGGATGAGCTGGAGCTCCTTGGCATAGTCAGTGCCGTGAACCTCGGGGTCGTGCTCGCCCAGTTCAGACTGCAGGGCGTAAGATCCCAGCAGGGCCAGGGTCACGAAAGAGCAGGGCAGGCGGCCGTTCTTGATGTCCTTCCGCAGCTGCAAACACAAGTAGTACCTGCAGAGCGCAAAGATCAGAAACTATATTATGTGATTACTATGTGACATTACGTGCCAAGTTATCACATTTTACAAGTTGGGACAATATGATGTTGCAAAACATACATGCAGAGGAGCCCAGAACTGCAACCATGACAACAGCAGTAAAGTGACGTCAGCGAGCTGCTGTGATTATTCAGGGTGAAAGGGCTTTTGTAATTTACGAGTGTGATAATGAAACTGGCTAGAGAATTGCATGCTCACTTTGTAGGAAACAGCAGGAGGCTCTCCATTTTATTAATGATTTAATCTGGCAAGTATCGGAGATTAGTTTTAAAATTAGTGAGTGAGTAAGAGAGAAAGAGAGAAAGAGAGAGAGAGAGAGAGAGAGAGACTACTATCATATATGACAAGGACTGGATATAAGTAAGGAATTTAACTCTTTTTGTTCTGATTCAAATTGTAAATTCACAAAATGTACTTTCTTTGTGGCACTCGGAAATAAAGTAGCAGTGCCACTGTTAATGCACATTTGACAGAGTACTTCAGTAGGGTTTTCCCCAAGCACTGTTACTCAGATGACCTGATGCACAACACAGGAACATTTCTACTATGAGTAAAATCATCGCTACTATTGAGATTATTTGGTGGAGCAATGCATCTGCATTTAAAAATCTGAAACGGTTTTATTACTCAAAAATAATAATAATTAACCATCCTTTCAGGGCTGAACAAAAATATGTTTGTTTCACACTAGATTATAATCTTTACATAAACCAATTTAAACTCTTTCAGTAGTCATAAAGTAAAAAACAAAAATGAAAATAGAAAGACAAATATGCATTTCCACTGTTCAACTCCCATTCCAATTCAATTTGACCAAAAATAAGACTTTTTATTGCAGAAAATATTAAAATGCTAACGATATATTGCAAATTGTAAGTAAAATTGAGTATCTAGTAAAATATTTTGTTTGTTACAGTGCTACAATATTTACGTTTTCATTTCATTTTTGAAAATATAATTCTATTTTTATTGTAAAAAATCATTAAAACCTTAAGCAAACCTATTGCAAGTATTTAGTAAAAGTATTTTTACAATGCTAATGCTAAAATTAAATGTTTATATTTTCATTGTAAAAAGTATTAAAATATTAAGCAAATATATAGCAAGTTATAAGTAAAATCTGTTTTATTTTAGTAGATTGCCAATAAATAAATATATGTGCAACTATATAAGAAGCACGTGTGGAGGCATTAAATGACAACAACGCATGTGTAAACACATGAATCCGAAATGGGTCACAATTTAAAAAAAAAATGTCTAAACGTACAATCAAAAAAATCGGATATAGGCAATGAATCAGAATTGGACATCAAGGCCTGCAGTGTAAACGAGGCCTATTAGATACAGTAATATTCCCTCCTCACATGGGAAACTGCGGGCTTTCAAACAGATGTGCGCCGCACACACAATGTATCTCTGCACAAGAAACGTTTATTAGACGGGGAAGGGCATTGTCTCAAAATTAAAGATGAAAGATACGCAAGCAGGGGTCACTCATATTCCAATAAATAAATAACAGACATGTAATTTTGCCGAAAAAAAACATAATACACGGAACAGTTTCATGCTGTATTATTGAATGTTTTGTTGCTAAGAGTGGTTGCTAAGGGTGTTGCTCAGTGATACACAGAACCTTTGGGTGAAGGGGTTATAGCCGTGCTGTATCGTGAATAAAACACAGCTGCTGACCAATCAGAATCCAGGAATGGAACTAATTGTTTAATAAATTTAATTAGACCACAGCCTTTGCAATTTGATAATCCCACTAAGCCACATCACAAAATCAATTGTATTTCTATGCGGCTATAATCCTAGACATCAGGGACAGAAAACATTAAGAAGAGACAGAAGAGTGGGTGCAAAGGTCAATGAAAAGGTCAAGTCTTTATAGAGATATATATATATCATAAAGAAAGTGCGGTTCACCTGGTGATGTCTTCTGATAGCTGGGCAGGATCAGGTGGGTAAAACTTCACATTAAATGTGAAATCATAGGTGGTGCCTAAATAAATGCAAACATGATTAAAAATGGGCACAACATAAAAAATTAGACACTAATTTTATTTGGTATGTGAAGGAGATGAACAGCGGTGATGCGACTGACCTTGTACTTGTCGTCTGATTTCCTTGGTGAAGTCCAGCCATGTCTAAAAGACACATAAAGCGTTAGCCAAAGGCCTGCCAGTGTAAATGCCCAAGCACTTTTTGGAGGACTCTGATTGGTTGTCAGTGTTTTTATCTTTATCGGTTAAAAGAAAATAGCTGTGAAAGTGATTTCAGTTATATAATTCTGCCCTGTATTTACCGTTACAACTGTGGTAAAACAGTAACAACAGAAAAACAGCAGTATTTTGACTAAAATTTCACTCCGAAAGCTAATCTAAACATGAAGAAAACATGCTGTGTCAAGAAAAAAAGCCACCAACAGTTAATATTAAGAGTAAGTGCTAATAGATTGAGGCACCTTTATGGTTGGCGTCTCCCATATGGCCAGACCGTAATAGTCCTTTTCTAAAAGGTTCAGGTGGTCGCACACTTTTGCAAACAGCTCCTGGCCTTTGGCATGTTTCTGGAAACAGACAAATGTAGTTAAAACACAGAGTCCCTGTCTGGATCAGTACAACGTCAGTATTTCAGTCAGACAACAACTGCATTCCTTTAATAGCAACTTGTTAGCAACAAGCATTAAAACATACAGTGACTTCTAGATTAATGAGACAGAACTGTGTATGATTTTGTGGAACAAAAAACTAAATAAATAAAATAAAATAAATGTAAAAAGTCAAGTAAATTTCTGCGAAAAACCATGGCTTGAAATTCACTTTTATGCACTATTAGCTAGCAAAGTTATGTACAGTGTGGCATACTATTATGATTTAAAATGAACAAAGTCAGAATCATTAAGTCAAAATGTCAAAAAGTAAACTAACAAAAACAACTGATAAGACATAAATAGTGGAAATGATGAAAAAGGTATAATTATGCAAGAAAGTGAAATGTATAAGATAAAAAGTCATAAGTTATATCATAACAAATATTTAATAATATATATAATATAACAAACTTTCACTTCTTGTTTAATCCTAAAATAATCATGCTGTTTGAGTATGGAATAAAAAGTCAAAATGATGAGATACTAATTCATAATAGAGAGGTAAAGATAATAATTATGAGATAAAAGTTATTAAATTATTATGCAATTACAATTATCAGTCCTAATCATAATGGTAAGTCAGAATTATGAGATAAAAAGTCAAAATGACAAAAAGCAACATCCAACTGACATAAAAAGTTACAATTATGACATAAAAGTCATAATTATGCTCATAGTTATGACAAAAAGTTCAAATGTTGTCCAACAATGTCAGTACATGTCAATTACTTTGACTATTTATCTCATAAAAATAACTTCAACATAAAATGTGTATGACTTCACTTTCCAAAGTGAATGAACTATTTAGGGAATTATTAGGTTATCAGGCACATGGTGTTTTCGATTAATTACTATTGTGGGACTGCCAAAGATTAGGACATTTGATGATACAAGATGATAACTAGTGTAGTAGTGAGGTCATGTGACAACAAAGTAGCACACTGCAGTTTGAAACATGGAGTTATGCAGACAGTGTCAGCTACTAATTTTGAAGTATACCATTCATGTCCTATAAGAATAGTTGCCTTGTATTCCATTCTAAACATAGAGACTTATTTAGAAACAGAATTGTTAGCTTTGCTCGCTGCATGCTAGCAGCAGAATTAGCAGTGAACGTAAAGCGAGACTTGTGGGTCATGTTCTGTTTCACTAAGGATGCTGTCTCTGTAGAGATGGAGTCTGCTCAGTCGGTTGTAGACAAGAGTCACACAGTACGACGGCAACAAAAACAGGCCAAAGTGTCAGATCAGCAGAAATAGTCTTTCGGTAGTCTGAGAGTTAATTAGCAAAGGAAGTAAAAGCCCTTGAGCAACGCTTGAGTTTCAGAGTCTCTCTTGTGGGACTAGACAACGATACGCTGCATTTGATAAGCAACAAAAGCGGCGGTCGTGTGCATGTGTGTGTGTGTCGCTTACTTCCAGCTCACACTCAAAAAGAGTATCATCCAGCAGCTTGACTTTGCAGTGCATGATCCTGGGGCGGCGAGATGCTTTCTGCTTCTTCCCCTCCTCCTCCTCCTCTTCCTCCTCCTCCACAGCGTTCTCCTCCTGTTTCTCTTCCTCCTTTACCTCTGTTTCTGCCGCACCTGCGTCTTCCGGCTTGGCCTCTTCCTCTACCTTCTCTTTTTCCTTCTCATGCTCCTTGTCTTTCTCTCCCTCCTCTCCTTTGGCCTTGTCCTCGTTTTTCTTCTCCTTCTTCTCTTTTTTCTCCTTCTTTTCTTTCTTCTCTGCTTTCTCTTTTTTCTCTGGCTTCTCCTTCTTTTCTGGCTTCTCCTTATCTGCTTTCTCTTTCTTCTCTTTCTCCTTCTTCTCCTTCTTCTCCTTCTTTTCCTTCTTCTCCCCCTTCTCCCCCTTTTCTGCCTTGCCGGACTCCAGCTCTGCGTTTTCCTTCTGATCTGCTACGATTTGCTGGAGGAAGACAAATATGTTGAAAGTCCAAAGTTTAGATTATTACAATACACAATTAATAAGAAGACAAATTTGAAAGTTTCTTTTTGAAAGTAGGCCAGCTTGACTGGAAATAACCAATAAATTGTATGTGTAAAACATAAACTAAAAGCCATTTTTTGCAGCATTGATTATAAAAAAATGTCACAAATGTATCGTCATGATTTAAGCATTTAAGCAGACCACCTCGTTCCTCAAACTGCTCCAAAGTAAAACAAAATTCAAACTCAACACCCTTTTCCTTATGCATCATTTCTGTTTACCGCCACATTGTATTCACTTTTCTTCCTGAACTTGTCACAATGTGTTCTGAGATCGCCAAGATGATGAGCACACAGCCTACTTACACACGGTCTTATAAGAGTTCATCATTTTTACAGGATGGTGAAATGACAACAAGGACCTCAAAAAATGTTATCTTTTCATGCATATAGAATATGACGTGATGCTGGGGAGGTGGAGGGTTTCCTCATCAAAATGTTTAGATGTTAAGCAGCCTTTTTTTTTTTTTTTTTTACTTGGATTAATTGATTTTTTTACATAAATTGCATACATTTTTAATTCATACCCAGTGTGCTGCTTCCTGCTCCACGTTCAAATGTTTAAAACACATCATCGTTTATGCGTTTTTTATCGCCTAAAGTCTTTTTGACTTACTTCTAAAAACCTTCCTGAAGTGCCACATGGGCAGAACCGGATTTTGTGGAATTCGACGTGTCCCTGGGTCAACATCTTTGTTGACCCTGACCGGATTTAGCTGGGACTGATGTGTTCCAGGGTCAACATCTTTGTAGACCCTGGAACAACATTGTGATTAGTCAAACCGACTTGAAGAACCAGTTTATAGTTTTTGTGAAGTTTAGGCTTACAATCTGCGTTTGGTGCTTGTACATCAGTGTCATTCATCTATCATTAAATATGATTTTAGGTATTACTCATGGGTAAGGTTAGGTTTAGGTGTAGAGATATGGTCAAAATTAAAATTCTGGATTAAAATGTTGTTCCACACGTCAAACTCAGCAAAATCAGGACGTTAATGGAGCACGGAATTACAATTCACGCTATTCTACAAAATCAACGCCATGGATCTTTTTATGAACAATTAATTTGTGCATGTTTCACATTTTTAATCAAAATGAAAACTCGATAAGACTTTGTGCACCATATGCAGGACTTCTCCGATCATTTACTCCACTTAAAGCCGCCCCTGCAAGCTCACATTCATCTGCCTCCACTTTTGAGAGCATCATTCACATCTCACAATGCAATCTACAATCAGTGAATACAGAACCAAGTCCCAGCCTACATTTGTTATTTTCCGTTACACTTAATATTCGAAAAAAAGATCTGTTGCTAACTTCTGTTTCATTGCAACCTTTTTTTTTTTATTTTAACATTTTTAAAAAAAGTTGCATATAAACTGAGCAGGTGACAACTTAAAGGGATAGTTCATAGAAGAATCTAACTTATATAATAAATTCATAACATGTTGGAAACAACATTAGGGTGAGCAAATTATGACAGAAATTTTTGGTTGATCTATACCTTTAAAATGCTTCATATTCAAGAGAATAGAGAGCAGAATAAATAATGAAAAGCTAGCATGGGGGGGGGGGTGAAGCATTTTGACAGCAGTCAGCAATGCCTAAAATACCAGCCGTTCAGTATGAACAACCTCTCAGAAAGCTTTTAGTGTACTGTGCTGCTGGAGCAGATGAGAGCTGCACAGAGAAGGATTTAACACGCAACCTTTGACCATAACTCAACGTGTGAATGTGAGATGTGTGAAGCCCCACAGTTCAGTTGCTTTTGCACAGACGTCCCTTGCTACATGCAAACAGTGTGAACATCCAGTTGTCACCCTGAGGTCAAAACTGTCAGTAAGCCCACACACCAGTGGGCTGAGGGTTACTCTAAGTCTCGGAGATTACAGTTTTGCTTTAGAACTTAGTCATGTTGAACACCTTTGATTGCAGCCGTTTCGTAGGGGCGAAATCATTGTCCAAAATGTTGACTCTTAATTAGCCCTTCTCTAATGACACTTTCATTTCACACAAAATGGATAAACTACAACAGATTAACATGTCAACTGTGTTGATGCTGGGGCTGATTTAACTATATAAATTAATCTTCATTTTGATAAACAGAGTTCTTTTATGCTATTTTCAGATGATGCCTGAACAAAACACCACTAAACATTAATGTGAATGAAACATTAGAAGGTATCGTGATTTATGTAATCAGTCAATTGGTGTTTCAAAAATAACAATAAAACCGCTTGAAAACAACACTTAACATTACATTTCTGTAAAATCATTAGTCAGCTGGAAAAACTAAATATCTCTACAGAGGATTTTTCTAAATATATGTACTATAGACCAAATCAATGCAGTAATACCATTGGCCCATGAACATTTCATGCTTGTTGTCAAGCTACTTCAAAACAGTAACAGGAGGTGATTAAATAACAACCAACCTTAAAGGAAACTGCCACCGTTTTCATATTCCACTATGTTCTTCCCTCAACTTAGATGAGTTGGTACATATCCCTGCCGTCTTGTTGCATGTGCTTAATCGTTCTAGTGCGCGGCACCACTATATTAGCATTTAGCTTAACTCCATTTACTCCTTAGGATCTAAACAGGGATGTATTTGGAATAGTGCTGTCAAATGATTAATCGCGATTAATCGCATTCAAAATAAAGGTTTTTCTTTACATAATATATTTGTGTGTACTGTGTATATTTATTAAGTATATATAAATACAAACACATGCATGTAT
>JAUMHP010000028.1:132911-158569 GCA_032361065.1 Enteromius trimaculatus
ATTAGCTGATAGCTAACAGCTGCGGGCGATTCGTACAGCGATTCACTCGAAATGAAGTTATTGTCAAAACTTTTATGCAAATCAGTGCTCGTTCTCTTGAGTGACAATCACACAGTGTGAACTATCAAAGATGCGTTCTGAGAGAATCACAGACGTGGGGCCGACACCCGAGATATTTGGCATGCTAAATATCTCGTCCTGTCAAAATCATGTTGTGTGAAACGTGTTCTGACCGAATAACCACGGCGATTACCTACAGCCAATGAGAGAGCAACATCCAGGGCAGCTGGATTTTGGGGGAGGAGTTATGACAGAATAGAGCACATATGCAATTTGTATGGCAAGCTTATTTTGTTTGCTATCATTTTTAATAATAATCCCAGTCTCACATGAGAACAGCACAGAAGTAGTCGGCGATTCTTCCTGTTGTAAAGTCACGCAGTATGAATGCAGTCTCCCGAATTCCTGATTTTTTAAATATTTATTTTATTTTAATAAAATGAAAACTAATAGAATTTTTTAGTCCCATAAATCAACATTTTATTTACAATAAAACAGAGAAACAGACAAAACATAAATATTTTAAAATCTTAAATTGTAGACTTTTATCCACTAAATGAGCTCATTTCAAATTTGATGCCTGTTACAAGTCTCAAAAAAGTTGGCACAGGGGCAACAAAGGGCTGAAAAAGCAAGACATTTTGAAAAGATTTAACTGGGAGAACATAGCAACCAATTAAGTTAACTGGCAGGTCTGTAACAAGATTATGAAAGGCATGTCTTAGAGGGGCAGTGAGAAGTCTCAAGAGAAAAGATAGGCAGCAGCTTTCCAATCTCTGAAAGAGTGCATAAAAAGATTGTGCACTCAATCCTCATAGCCAAATTGCAAACGTCCCAAAATTTCTGGAATTTGGAAGAGTTTGTGCCCATTTAAAATGCACTCAATCACACTAAAGAGGTACTTTTCTGTTCCTTCCACCCAGTCAGCTTTGACAGTTCCTTCTACCTCAGCAGAATGAAAAAAAATAATAGACAGAAAAGAACGAGTGAAAATATGAGCTAGCTCTCTATAAATACTTTCTCTTGCTTTTATCACTCACTAGCAATGTTTAATATTTAATGCTGCCCAGAATAAAACCATTAAGCTGAAGACAGGTGCCTCGTGTTTCATTATCCTGATGCTGCTCTTCTCCGCAGCCTTTCTTGCTCGTCTGAACTACATTTCCAAAAGATAATGAAGATCATGACTTGATCACAAGAGGAAAAATCTCTCATCTTAAACGCTGCTCCTCACACAAAGCAATTGTTTGACTTACTGTACACAAAAATCATAAACTAATCCATGGTCATTTTATGTTTCTTTTTATACTTTTCATAGCAGCTGCCACATGGAAAATAGAGCTAAACACTTTCAAATGTGAAGTGGGGATTACAGACGTGCCTTTAAATTTGTGCCCGAGAATGCAAAGCGAGGTCGTATCATGAAATCAAGATTTCACCACAATGTTTAGGGTAAAAATGGCAACTGTGTTGAGAGTTACAAACAGTTATAAACATAGACTGCATCACTGATCTGATTTTATGTGGTGATTGCCACAGATTTTTTAATAAATGGAATATTTCTTTAACCTTGTTCCAAACAAACAAGGATGAGTTTGTGTCCACTTTCGGACACTGGTGAGTGGTGACAAAAGTAATAGTCTGCAATGTTGCTTAAAGTAATATATAAAACATCAGTTCAGAGCCAGGGCTAAAAACCCTTTTGAAAACATGTGCTTATTTGAATGAGCACTTGTACAATACTTTGTATCTTAAAGGTGTATTTTTTTTAAACTTGCAGATAATAAAATATTAACAAAATACGGCCACTTGAGTGTACTTGAAGAGAGACTTTTCTTAACAAGCTTAATGTAAGTAGACTTTTACTGTGAACTAATGTAAAAGTAAAGGTTTTACTTTTACTAAATGTACTAAATTGCAACTTCATCATTACTAATGTGTAATTAAATATACTATAATGTAGCCTATATTTCAGTTTACTGTTTCAGTACAAATTACATCAAAGTTTATTTTAGTTCATAAATAAATTCAATATTCTGCATAATTAATTATGTAACTGTAAATCTTTACGGCTTTCTGAAAATAAGAAATGTAAATGTCTGTGTTTTTTTGTTTGTTTGTTTTTTGTTTTGGGCTTATATTATACAATATAAGTCAGAAAAATATTTTTTGGTTCCACAGGAGAAAAATAGTTGTACAGATTTGGAAAGTGAGCCAAATTAGGACGTATTTCCATTATTAAATAAAAAGCAGCATATGTTTTAATTAAATTATTCCCATGGATTTTAATTTATATAATGATTCATTTTGTTAAATAAAATCCTCACGCAATGATATTAAAACTCTATTCTATTTCATTTCAAAAAAGCTTTCAAGGAACCAGAAACTGACGGAGAAATATTAATATCACGCCTATATAAATCCACAGTATTATCTTCTGAACTACTAAAAATGTCAGACTGCGTATATCAGACATGAAAAGACAAAAATGACTGTATATGAGTCTTAAACCATGAACAAGTGAATATGAAAACCAGCATTTAGCTTTAAGAACCTAACTTCATCTCTGCTGTTTTATCTCTAGACGAACCACTTCACGTTCCATCACAGCTCAATAAAATCTTCTGACATGCAGACGACACAGCTATTATTGGACTCATAAATAACAATGCTGAAATCCCATACTGAGCACATCAGCAAAGCAGCATGAAGACAACACCCACAACAACACAACGAAATCACTAAAGCACAGTAGTACCACTTTAAAATCTCACCCATACAGACTTATCACCACTTCCAGCTACTCTATAATCTCCATTTCCCCTAATTTCAATAGAATAAACCTACAGGCTAGCATACGCCCAGACCCTAATGCACCTGCCCTTTACATAGCATGTTCATTATCGGACTATACATCCATCCCTCTGAAGGAACCTAAAATACTGTATGCATTGTTTCTCTGCGAGCTGTAGGCCTACTGCAACTGTTTTTCTGGAACTGAGCTGTTGGTTATTCTGTAGCACAGGGGTAGGGAACGTCGGTCCTGGAGTGCCAATGTCCTGCAGAGTTTAGCTCCAACCCTAAAAAACCTCACCTTGGTTAGCTTGTTCAGGTGTGTTTGGAGTGAAACTCTGCAGGACATCGGCACTCCAGGACCGACGTTGCCTGCCTCTGCTGTAACACATGCAAAGCAAAAACTCTCTGCTAATTAATAATAGCTACATCTAGTTTACCCTTCTTCTGTCTTTTTCCCTGTTTTTCCTACTCTTTGATGTAACATTCTTCCAGTGGAGTTTGAAAAGTTGTTGTGATGCCTTTTTACAGGGTCTTGATTTGAACCTATTTTTATCAGGGTGAGCCAGGTTTCAGCACATATGTACAATGCTATTACGGTTTACAACATTAAGGAGACTTTTTATCCCACAATCAGGCAGTCCTCAAGGTCATGTAAAAATACTGAACACTCTAACGTTGGCTACCTCGATGTTTCAATCAATGACGTTCATCATAAACACATGAGACTGTAATTGGCACACAAATATCTACAAACAGCTGTAAACACTAAATCCATCCAAATGCTTCTCATTTGCGTTAAACTGCTCTTCTTTTTTCTCGGAACACATGTTTACGTCCACATGACATTTAAGTGAGGGGGAGATGAGCGAGAGATTGCTCATTTCTCTGCAGTACGATAAATTACACCATAATAATGCCTATGCATTACATAACTCACAGCTGGCGACACGGATAGAAAAGGAGCCACATGCTTCAAATCTGCATTACTCGAATGAAACTAATCGAAATGGTGGAACATTGCGCAATAAAAACATAAAACGACAACTGTGATTCTTCAGCACCGCGTCGAAACGACAGATAGCACGCCAGGATAATGCAATAAAATAACCGTGCTAACGCGAGCAGAATGGTCATCTCTATCTGATTCCGCAAAAACAAAGAAAAAAGAAATCCAGCTGGAAATGTCTTTAACGTGTTTCGGTCTACTGCACGCGCGGATCCAGCTGACAGCGCGAACCGGTTTTAACGGTCACTGCTGTAACTATAGCAACATTATCCGTCAATCAGCATCGCACCTCATTTACACCTCAGTAATAAGCAGTCGCTCCGCTGCCGTAATTACGCGCTACTAGTCAGGGATATTAACGTTTACTATCTTGACCGGCCGGCTTAAAAGGGGAACCCAGAAAACGTTAGTGTTTACCTGAGGCGAAGAAAAGGCGCTCTCCTTTAGCCCCGTGGTTTTCCAGTACAATAATACGTTTTTTTGTCGACGCTGAGCTCGTTCGTAGGCGAGCGTCACAGCTCTTCTATGGTGATGCACCCTAATGTTCAAATCATTCCCTTTCTTCAGATGTGGGTGATTGGTTGTAAATGGTCTGGGAACTGGTTGTAGGTTCAACACACAGCAGGAGTTAATGCCCAAGAGACATTTAACCCTGCTTCAGAAAGGATCTACAATAGGGCTACTGTTACAAATCCTTGCCCATATAAAGAAAGAAGAAATATATTTTTTGCGTTATAAAAAAATAAGTCTTCATTCAATTGGAAGGCATTCGTGTTTGTATTATGGAATTAGTGGCATAGTTTCCCAACCCTGTACTAGAGGCACTACACGTTTTCCAGCTTTTCCTAATCAAACACACCTATATCAACTCATCAGCTCATCAGCAGAGACTCCAGGACCAGAAATATATTGGTCAGATAAAGGAGACAACCAAAATGGGCACTGTGGGTGTCCCTCCAGGAACAGAGTCGGGAAACACTGAGTTAAAGGAATAATTCAGCCAAAGCCCTCATCTGGATCCTCTGAAGTGAATGGGTGCCATCAGAAAAAGAGATCAAAACGTCACAGTAATCCAAAAGTAAAGTTATTCTCAAGCTGCTTGTTTGTAAACAAATCCATAATAAAGTTAAATTAAATTCATACTTTTTTCTTCTAATTTATTTTCTGCTAAAATACTAGTGCTCTAAATGATTGCCTACTCTAGTGAAAACATCTGGTCTGAATCAGGAGAGAAATATGCACAGATCAAGCACAAAGCCAAAACAGTTCTAAAATGTGTCAATGTCTTAATTTTTAATTTATGAATTTAATTTTTTTTTGTTTTGTTTTGTTTTTTTTTGTTAAAACATTGTATAT
Organism: Enteromius trimaculatus; assembly: GCA_032361065.1. NCBI lineage: Eukaryota > Metazoa > Chordata > Actinopteri > Cypriniformes > Cyprinidae > Enteromius > Enteromius trimaculatus. The sequence goes on from JAUMHP010000028.1 coordinate 138,130, forward strand.
AAAACATGTATATAAAGTTTTACGGGTGTCATGGTGCGAAGGGATGACGAGAACAAACGGATCCATATGCAGACTCTTTATTAAGAAAACTCACAGTACAGGCAAGCAGGGTCGAGGAACAGCGAATGGGGACATCAGAGGCAGAGACATGAGAATAATCCAATATACGTGGCTGTGGTCAGGCGATCGTCAAACATAATCCAGAGGCAGAGACAAGAGTGAATATCCGAGGCAGGCAAGAACAATAAACAAGAACAGGGAAACACGGACGGCTTTACAAGGGGTATGATCAGCACAAGCGGGTCCTTGAATACCGAGATAACGAGACAGAGGGGAGGAGGAACTAATGGGAAAACATGGAGACAGACAGGGGTGGAGACGCAAGTTCATAATAAGAGTCCTGGGATAGTTAATGGGGAAACACAGAACAACATATCGATTGGACTGGAGTTCCATCTAGCGAAGCTTGACGACACCTCCAACTGCACTGTTACAATGGGTTTATATTAACAGCGAGTAAATGATGACAGAATTAAAATGTAAGGGTAAACTACTGCATTCAGTACAAGTTAAGCTTTTGGAGCATTATGCTAATTATATACTACAAATCAATGTCAGTGTTACATCCACGCCAGGCTCCACCCTCACCTGCACACAACGTTCACAGTCACCAGAATACTAATTACAGTCACATGACATCATCACCTGGATCCACTTCCCTCACTCATCAACCACAGTATAAAACCACACCGCACACAGCACTCTCTTTCCGAGCTCATTCTTGACAAGTGGACTAACCTCTCTCCTCTCATATTCTTGAAACACTACTTACCTGATTGACTTCAGTGTTCTCCTGTGTGTTCTCCCAGTTCTCTGTCTCCTTCTCAGGCTCCTTGGATTGCTCCTCTGTGTCTCCGTCTCTCTATTGTGGTCCTTCACCCTAGACTGTTAGCTCATCTATATTCTAATAACTTACCTGCATCGAAGGCATCATCGTCTGTAAACTCTGCTGCTGTCTATTAATAAAGATTGTGTTTTATCTTACCTCCAGCTCCAGTGTTGTAGTCCGCATCTTAACAGTCAGTGTGTTTAGTGTGGCTATACTTTTAAAATAATGAGTCATCTTTGAGCCTCGGCAAAAATTTTAATTAAGTCTCCCTCTGGTTTCTACACACGTCTGTTTCATCTAGATTAAAGGTAATTGGCATTGGTAAGTACCAATAAATTACTAAAAATAATAATAACAACAAATAATAATCAGAAATGTCTTTGTTAGAATAGTTGCTTAGTTTTATATACTTTATATATATATATATATATATATATATATATATATATACACACACTTCATATAGATGCAGAATGAAATATATAGACAGTATAATTACTCTTAATGTAGGCTAGACTTCAGAATATATTACAAAAACAAATTTATGATTGTATTATTTTGGTGAAACTATTAGTGAAACAATTATAAATATAAATGTATACATATTTATATTATAATTTCCAACAGTTATTTTAACATGTTAGGTTACTTTTGAAGGCAAAGAACATAGGATAAGCAATATTACCTGGCTTTCAAAATCAATAATCCACAATATATATATATAAAAATATAATTTCTTTATTGGAAAATAAAAGTGCATCAGAAAAGAACTCGCTGATATCATTGCCAGGTAAATACAATGAACGCAGAGTAATACAGTACACATCCAAAACTACATTTAAGAGTTTAACGACAGTTACATAAATTAGTACAATCTGTACACGGTCTTCTTACAGTATTTACACAAGGTGTATTCGTCATTGTTTGGTTCCTTTCCAAGGATTAATTTCCTATTAAATAAACAGTTAACAACATAGGCAGTATCTCATTATCTGAGCCTCATTTGTTGGAGTGTTTTCTTCCCCCAATACTTTGGGACTCATTAGTGATTTTCAAACTTGACAGATTGGGTTCAATTAGATACAAAGTTATTAAGGTCAGTCGTTAAATATAATTCCTTGTTGTAAGGCAAAACATAATCGTAAATAATGATAACCCAATTAACAAATTAAACAAATAATAATAATACATATCAAGTGTATGATTACATTATTGTCATTTCAGTCTATTCCTATATTGAGGAAAACGTTCTTGAAATTAACTCATTATATGAATGATTTAATTAATTACTTCATGTCAACAATGTCTTAAAGGAATAGTTTACTCAAAAATAACTAAAATAATAGATTTTTTTTAATATCATTAAAATATGTATTTGTTTAACCCCACACTATTCCAAACCCATTGCACAAAAAAAAAAATATTTTTTTGTTTTGTTTTTTTAAATAACTTCATGCAGCTTTTCTCTACACAATGACATTGTATAGTGACCAAATTGTTATCGATTTAAATGTCAGACTGTCCCTTATTCCAAATTACTTCATGGCTTCCGAATTGTGAAACATTTTTATGAATTATACTTATGGAAAGAAAAAGAGCTGCATTAAGATTCTTCAAAAACTCTTTTTGTGTTCTGAAAAAATAACAGTTAATAGGTTTGCAACAGCATGAGGTTGAGTAAATGATGACAGGAATGTCATTTTTGAGTGAACTATCTTCCTAACACAAAGTTCTCAGTGCTTTAGGTCTGCTGTAGCAGAACCAGTCAAACAGCCAGATGACTTCAGAGCTTCACAAAATACAACACAAGAGAAGAAAAGTTTGCAGGGACATTATCTATGCCCACTTCATGTCAAACATTCTCATTTTTTTCTGCTCACGAGTCGTGAGAATTTCAGGGTCCAGTAAAACATGGAGCTGCCTCATGTGCACATGTGCTTGATCGTCAGTGTACGTGTGTTTTACACCAAACAGCTCCTCACATGTCATTATCATAGTCCCCGATCATTCTCCGTGAGTTTGAGGCCAGGAAGATGTCGTTCTCACGGGGGCAGTCGTGATGACAGGAGCAGGTCTTAATGAACATCATCTTCCTCCTGAAGGTGTCTCCCTCGGGACAACGGAACTCCACCTCGGCTGTGACGGTGGCGTGAGGCGTGCAGCAGCGGCCGTCTGTACACACCCCGCAGAACTTCGGCTTATACTGCCTGACGCTCTGGCATCCCGACAGTTCAAAACGCATCCCACGCTGGCTCTTTGGGGTCCGCACACACTTCTTCCCTCTCTGTAATAAAGAGGAGGAGGTTCATGATGGGTCAAAAGCAAACACCACTTTCAACTAAAAACGGAAAACATTTTATGCGTTTTGCGCGTTTATTTATGTGACAATGCAGTTTTGGTGGTAAAAAATGGCAAACTTTTAAAGTGCAGATTTTTGAAAGCGATTCCATTTTCGTCTAGCTACAAAAATGAGAATTTGTGAAAATGGTGACATCGCCAACTACTGGCATGCATAACTTAGTATTTTTGTCAGTCTGTGTAAACTGAAATCATTTTGACAATGCTGTTCGTGAAACTTTTAAAAATATAAAAAAGGAAATAATTTCTAGTTTTTAGTACAATCATTATCATGTAAATGCACTTGTTTACATGGCCCATGCATAAAATGCAAGTCATGTAACTTGGCGGCCATCTTTGAAATGCCTCTTGGGCATTCTTTAAATGGGAAAGGATCAAATTCTACAAACAATATAATATACAATATAATTACAATTAAATTTCATATTTAAAATCAGCAGTGAAATAAGACGCCGATTATTTTACTCAAATTGTGTTAAAAAGCTTATTTTTTAAGCTAGACCAATCAGTGTGCTTAAAAATTATGGTAGTTCAAATAACTTGATTACCAAATTTGTTAATTAGTTTATAATTAGGGGACTTGGATGAATCCACGTCACGTGTAACATAAAAGATAAAACATAACTAACACCATAAAAATTAAAATAAAAAGATGTCAATAAACATCTTCCACTCAAACTCAACTTGCTTAAAAACTAAGGCCATGTTCACACGTACAGTGTTTAAGTTTTTCTGTTTTTAAAGAAAATCTCTGTCCACATGAAAACCCAAACGCATGTTTTTAAGCACTGTCAAGGGCATGCCAAACCAACAGGTGGCAGCATAATCTCAACTGTAAAGCCATGCTGGTCAATCAGAAGCCTGAAATAGTTTCCAGTAGGTGGACATAACAGCTTGTTCTCTGGCGTCACAAGGCAAAAACACTGCTAGCATTGCAAACAGAGTTTTTGAAAATCTAAACCCTTGCATGTTCGGTTTTGGTGACCTGGTGTGGATGAACGAACACACCTTGTTGGGTAAACTAAATTGCTCAGATTTTCTTCAGGAACCATGCGACACAATTGAACTCAGTTAAAACTAGTAAACAAAATAGCGCAACGTGGCCATGATTTACCTTAAACAAGGGAACAAACGAGTACATCATGGAAATAAATTCTCAATCTGAGGCCATGATCTCTATTATTTTCGCAATGCCATCTTCAGGGCTCTGTAGTTTCTGGCCTTAAAGCCAGAGTATATTTAATTTCCCATGTTCCATCTATCACAAGCTTAAGTGCACTAACCTTTTTACAAGCGTATTCTATTGATTGTGAATGTGAGCTGAAGCACTGGGTGTACGCTTACTACACAGAGGACCTTTTGTTTCTGAGTACTCAAATTATCGGTGCTCAAGATGAAATTTACGTCAGACAGCCTGTCCGTGAGCCAGAGCAGAACAAGGCCAGTGTAGGGTTGGTTTAACTTAGTGCTCTCTTACCTTGATGTCCTTTTCCAGCTCTGCATCGCAGGGGCGGATCATGCACATGCGAGTCTGTCGCTCCAGCTGGCATTGCTCATTGTCATTGGTTACACGAGAGGACACCCCCATGCCACAGATTGCAGAGCATTCGCTCCAGTCAGTGGTCTGAACGATGCAGTTGTCCCTTGCGCTCTCAGGCTGGACATCCTGACCGGATAGTTCTCTATATGCTGAAAGAAGAGGAAGTGCATGTTAAATTTTTGCACTGATTATCATAACTTGGAAAGCATATTATTTGCCATGCAGTGTGGCTGTAAAATGAGTTTTTGGAACCATGTCCAGGACCATGTTAAAAACCAGTCATAAACAGCACGGGTATATTTGTAGCAATACCCATCAATACATCGTGTGAGTCAATTTTTTTTTTCTTATTGCCACAAATCATTAGGATATTAATTAAAGGGCATGTTCAATGAAGATATTTTGTACATTTTCTACCGTAAATATATAGAAATAAATTTGAACAACTTTAAATGCGATTTTCTCAATATTTAGATTTTTTGCACCCTCAGATTCCAGACTATCTTACTATGTACTATCTTAACAAAGCATAATCCACTTTTTTAGATACACACACAGATGCATAAATATCAATTTCCAAAAATTGACCCTTATGACTGGTTTTTGCTTTCCAGCATCAAATATATTCAATTTATAGGCGGTCCCCTTCTCCCGTGAGGCCAAATGAGTGCATTTTTAAGAGAGAAAAAGCCAGCTATTTCAACTTAATGAAGCAAAATGAAAGAAAAGTTGACTTGCCGATTGACCTACCAGCCATTGCTGACTGGAAGGTGTCTTCCTGTGGGATCTGGTCGCACACCCACTCTTCGCAGCATTTGCCAGGGATCTGGACGCGCCTTGGATAGGGACAGTCAGGAGAGGGCAGCCGTATGTTGCTGGCACAGGTCGGCACGCAGCCAATCTCACCATTCATGCAGACACAGTGATGTTTGCAGCTGGGCTGAAATGTCTCACCACTGCGGTAAATCACACCGCCCAGGTCACACGTCTGACCCTCTTGAGCTGCAACAAATGCAACACCCATGAGACAGCTTCCTAACCTCAAAAGGCTCCTACTTGTGGACAAAGAGTGTAGTGCAATACATGCAAAACATTTGGCTTCTCTCATCTTTACATAACACTCATTTGCTTTCCAAAACGCAATAGTACACTCACCCATGCAGATGCCTGTCTCAGTGTCGCTCAGGACACCGTAGTCACAATATAGGTCCTTATGATGGTCACATGGCTCCAGGAAAGAGCAGGGCTCTCCTGCCTGTCGGGCACACACTTTACAGCAGCTGCAGCCATCCAGCACTAGACTGGTGCCTACAGGACACAAAGGACTCTCAGCCGGGCAGTCACAGGGCTGAGAGCAGTCCTGACACAGCGCCTGCACAGAACATTGCACAATGTTAGGTAATTCTAATTTAATCAAGTACAAAAAGATTATTCTGAAATGTCTGGGGCAAATTGTTTTGCTGTGAACAGTCATTATGCAATACTCTTGGTGGCCACAAGGGGGAGATAATATGCACCACACATCTGTAACATGGAAAGTGATGTTTTGATATATTTCACTAGCGTAAAGCATGTTTAAAATAATGATTCAATAAAGATCCATAAGGTTCTGCTACACAGAAAACAACTGGTGTTCGTTAATGCATTATACAAACAATTAGCATTAGTGAAATAAAACATGATAATGTGATGTAGCCTTGAAAAACGTAAATAGTATTTTCTAGTATTTTTCGATCTTTATTTCTATATTCTAATGTTGCTTTTACGTTTATATATATATAATTAATAAAATATGTATTCATTGGTAGAGTCTTAGCAGTCAAAGAAGTTTGAATTAAGATCATTGTTCTCAGCATCAAACAAACACAAACCAGTAGTTACTTACGTAATATTCACATTAAATGTTATTAGGGCAAAACTTTATTATAATGCACTTAATTAAAGCTAATTAGACCAATTGCCTTACACTTATGACTAACCAACTCACTCTGAAAACAGTTGCACACGAATTCTTTATATACTGTGTATATTATATGTAATTTCAAATGGTAGTAAAATAATAAATAATTCATTTAGATAATCAGCTCAGCTCATTTAAGTCAATTCTGCACAAGAGAGCTTAATTTGTTTTGAATATAGATTATCACTGCTGTACTCACCATATGCATAAGCAAGCAGAGAACGATGAATGATCTGGTGAATACTGTTCCAGCCATTTCCTCCAAGAGTTCCTTACAGGTTTGTTTTGGTTTTCTGGTGTGTGTGTGTGTGTGATCGCTGTCAGGATTGTAGTGAAGTGGAGAGCAGAGAGCCCCTCTTTAAGTACTACCAGAATGGGGTGTAGCCCACCGGAGTCAAGCCATGCCACGCGACCCAGAGGGGTGAAAATATTTCAATTCCAGATGGTTTTCCATAATGTTTGAAAACGCAAGAGATGCTGTCGACCAGCCTTACAATTAATCATACCACAAATTCCAGAGCGTGCACATGGGAAAAAGTCTGGTTTCTGCACATGGTTGGACTGCTGTTTATCTGAATATTAATGTGGGCCAGTCTATGGATGGTTCAGGATGCTTTGGCAGATCATAGATTAGATACTGTTGGAATGCACCAATGTTTAGACGTCATACAAGCGATGTGTGAAACTTTGCATGCACGCTTCATGTTTGGACTGGCATTGCGTTTAACAGCAAAAACAGAACTGATATACACAGGCTGCTGTGTTACAAAATTATTTCCCACCGCATGATGTCATGCTAGACAGGCCTGCGGGGCAGAGGATATGACACAGTGCACAATTTAATGTTTGCTGAGACTAAATTACAAAGAGGACAGTGTGAAGTTGTGTTTAGTGGAAATCCAAAACAAGCTCATGAAATCCGTCTATGTCAGATGCAGAGAAAGCAACTTGTTTTTTCCCTCCGAGCAGCTATTTCCTGAAGCATGTCACTCTCTTGAGGTTTCGTATGCGAGACAAAATGTACTCAGTGACAATAAGTTTAACTTTTACATTTCTGAAGAAAACATGATTGGTGCTGCCACATTACTGTAGGTGTTTGTCAAGGCATTGCTATTTAGTTTCTTTGTTTCTTAGATACAATGAAAGTAGGACACAACTGACTGTCATTATGGACAAATTTTGGAACATTCTTTAAATTATGAAGTAAATGATTTTTGGATGTGCTAATCCTACATGTATTAAAGTTTATTGGCACATTCAGTAGTTATTTAGCTAGCATTAGCATTGCCGTTCTTTGTGTATTTTAAGTACCGATACGACAGTAGTGGATCACCGATCATTTTTTTAATGCAAATTACATTGATAGTAAAGTTCTAAGTTATATTTACACAATATCGATGTAATAAAATGGAAACATTTTCCTTTTTTGAAAAGGTTTGAAAAGAGTGTTGCAGACAAATTATTCAATTTCTTACTGATTTACGAAAACAACTGAAATGCTGTATTATTCATGCCGGGCCACTAGTTGGCGATGTCACTAAATAAAGAAACACTATGCATGCGCATAACGTCTTGCAAATTTGCACTTTGCAAGTTTACAAGCATAAACATTCCCAAGGATTTAAAAAAAGAGCACCTTAAAACCTCAAGTATTTGTGTTTTCGGGCACCCAAATCGTTATTATTGTGTAAATAATTGAATGGCTAAAATTTGTAATGAGTAAAAGGTTTCTCACCAATGTTTAGTGAAACGCAGCAGATTGCAATCATTTAATGGCGAAAAACCCTGAGAAAGTGACTATTTTTTTTTATTATTTTAACTTTTAAGTGTGAAGTCTTCACAAAAGAAAGTACTGTTTATTTCATGTCTACAACTTTTTAAAATGATCACCAAACTACTGAATGCACCTCTAATACTTAGAATTGTTCAAATATCATGCTAGTTAAACAAATTTACCTCAAAACAACCTTAGACCATGTCTCTCTGTTTGACAGTGTGTTAAAGCTTTTCAACAATGTTTGCTTTGCAAGCTCCTATAAGTTTTGCACGTGCGGCCCACTGGATATCTGCTGCAAACAGAGCTTTATCGTGCTGTGGCGAGCTCTGTTGTTTTCATGGGAATTTTCTTTCTCAGGGTTGAGGAACTTGAGGTGCAGGAATGTAACAGCAGGCAGTGCGCCGTGGTCTCTCCGCTCTCCTCCAGAGTGGTGGGTTGGGGATTGTGCTTTGGCAACGGCATACTCCGGTATGGCCATGAAACATGTACATAAGTTCAAAACAGAGCGGTAACTAAGGAGTGCCGTAAATATCCTCAAGCTGTGAGACTGTGTAGTTGTCATGACTCTGTTGCTGCGGGACACGCTCTCTCAGTCTGTCGCGTCTGCATCTGGTGTGTTCAGTCTTCTGCCAGCTTCAGACTACAGCGGGACGGGACTCACTTTAAGTGTCACCAAGATGTTGACTGAGGATCTGTTGCTATGAGCCCAGTGATTATGAAACACTTCCATAGACTTATGATGAGTGATATTTTATATTAGCTCAGCAAACTTTAAGAGTTATATATACACATGCACATTAAATAAAATGATATAAAAATAAGATAAGATAGGCCATACCTTAAATTCTACAATTGTACAGTATTCTATTGTTCTTGGTGACAGTAGGTGTATGGACCCTAGTAATCCATTTGTGATCGGACTAGTAACCCAGTCTGAATTATGAAAAAACATCCTGGGTAACAGATTTAGGTTGTGAAAATGTTATGGGAATATTGGCTCAAAATATATGAAAAACGTTGAAGTTAAACGTTTAAATTTTGGTTTTGGAATATCTGTATTGTTTGGTTTCTGCAAAGACCTGAATTTGCCTGTCGATATTACACTACAGGTACAAATCAGTGGGCGGGGCTAAACAGGCAGTGATGTAGAAGCAGGTGTTGATCTTCTGCGGAGGCGTGTTTAGCCACACTATTACATCATAAAGTGGCACATTCAACAAGCTGTGATTGGCTTCAATTTAAGCTGTTTTTAGACTAACAAGAAGGTTTTTTATTATACAGACCATGTTAGATCAAGGACAGGGGAATTTTATGATAGTTTGTGACTGAGAAAATGACAAATGACTTTTACAACTTTATTTTCATCCAAATATGGTATTTAGATGTTTATTTTTAATATTGTTAGTATGTTAATGTTATTATATTGTTAGTATGTTAGTTCCTCACTGTGACTATAAAAGATAATGATTTCATTGTGACGGAAACAATAGGTGTTCATGTAAACGTAGCTAGTTATCTTAGCAGACTAGGCTTTATTAGATTAGTGTGTTTATCTGGAAGATGCGTGGAGTTCTGCCATTGATTCTTGGGACATTACAAATAGAGATTCTCTGCTGATGAAAACCGCCTAACAGCAGCGTCTGATCTTACCCTTGTTGCGTGTTAGATATTTTTCTGACTTTTTTGGTTTGCGTGCTCATTAATGAACAAACGCAAACAGTTGCTGCCTGAAAAACAAAATACCAAGTGTGTAGTGGTCAAACATGTTGTACGCAGGTTAAATACCTTTTGCCATCTGCTTGTCTCAATGGTTGAAAGACAGAGTGGCATGTTTTTACAATACGAGCAAGTTTACTGCCAGCCTTTGGTAGGCCAAATCCCAAATTAATGACACCATTTAATGGAAATAATAAAATGACTCCTCTTGGTTTCTTCAGCAATGCATCTGTGGCACAAGTGCTATCGCATGTTGCATTTCACCTCACAGACACTTGGATGTTCATAGAAGTTTTAAGTAGCCTGTTATCAATTTCTGCTTTATGTGAGTGACTAAAGGAACATATTTTTAAGATTAGTTATGCAACTCAAAAATATGACATTGTTACTGTCTGTTTACTAGTGTGCATGATTTAATTAAAATCAGATCAGTGCCTTTCAGTGCTGTTGTGACTTAACTGCTTTGTCTTTCGATTTTAGGAAAAGTATTGAGCACTTTGAATCCAAAGCTGGCACAGACATTTATTTAATGTGAGAATGTCTAAATCTGATTGGCTGATGAATACAGGTTTTTCAGGAGCCTGGTGTGTGAGTTTTCAAACAAAAATTGAGGTGTATTTACAAGTTCTTGTACGGCAGCAACAGGCACTTCAGAGGAACAACTAAACACTGGATTAAAAAAAGTTGTGAAGTTTATGACTTATAAACTTTAGGACATTCATGTGTTTTGTTTGAAGAATTTAAATTTTGAGTTCACATCTCCTTATATGGGAAAAGTACTATTTTGCAAGGTTGGCCACCCCTTTGGATTCCTGAGTGATTTCATTTTATTAGTTCTATAATTGAAGTTCAGGTGAAGTAAGGGAATGCTTTAGTCTGTTGTAGCTGTTGTTGTAGGGACATTCAACAACCTTGAACAAGCTCAAGTTGAACACAAAGGACTGGCTATACAAAATTACCTGAGCCATAAATATTGTGTAACTAATGACCATGGTACCACAGGAAAGACAACACTAATTATTATTAGGCTATGTCACCGCACAAGAACACACACAGTCCCAATCCCTTCACTAAGGACTACTGTGACATCCGAAGCAGCAGACATGGAAAAATATCCATTTCATATTTCATTAAGTCCTTCAGGGTAAAAAAAAGCATTGGTAAAACATTGACTCTAATGAAAGGTTTTAGTGATTAAGCTGCTGTAGAGGTGAACTCCAAAACCTCTCTGATTGGATTAACTATGAGGTAAATCTTCCAGGAATCACACCACACAGCTTGAAAAGAAACATTCCACTACATTTCCTGTCAGGAGGATGCAACATCCTTCACCAGAGACATGTTAACTTCGTCATCCCGAATCACATGCATCTGTCCAGTGGTCCATCGGAAGCATATTGGCTCCCTTTGGTGTGAAGAGAGAAGGATATGAGGATGGGTCCTGACCTCTCTGTAAGGCTCTCCATTACATGAGGTGTTTGCTCTTATTCAAGTTGAAGTCTTGGTCACTACCTGTATCCTCAGCATGTAACCTTCACATTAGTGCTATCATTTATACAGAGAGGATTTCTAATCCTATGTGTGTGTAGTTTATGGTTACAGGAATTATGTATGCGTTTAAGAGCCCTAAACATGCTTTATGGAAGTTTTGTTGACTATACTTTATAAAGCATTTATGTACTCTACATACTCACCACATTCCGTGAACTGTCAAATAATGCCTCTGAAAGTTAATCTGTGAATGACAGTAAGGTCCTTATTTGCTAAAAAGGGCAAGTTACCACGACAATGCAATTCCAAAACGGCGTGGAAATTTCAATGAGTGACTTACTGACCATGCGCAAATTAAAGAACACAGATGGAACATCTCATTTACATACAGACTAAAGCAAGCGCAGAGCAAATTAGTGTAGTTGCAAATAAGAGCCGATGCTCCTCAGGTGCGGGTGAACTACTAGGACAAGGCATGAAAGAGTTTAAGGCTTTAAAATCTTATAATGTCTTCAAACTGGGAGAGACCAAAAACACTAGGACAAAAATATCCTAGATTTAACTGTTTTGCCCCTATAGTGTGTGGTGTGGCACTATGTGACAACACACACGCGACTGTGAACACGGGAATCTCGCAGAATCTCTGGAGACACGTTGTATAAACACTCTGTTGCCACAAATCTTATCCAACATGTTGAATATTTACGATTCATGATCAGGGCACATCCAACGTTCTTCCGAGCAGATTCCGTCACTCTTTTCCTCGCAGGAAAATCTCATAATCTTTCTGCACGTCTTTAGAAAATCCTGACAGTACTTTTTTAATGCCAAAGGCATTAGTGAATCTGGCCCTTAATAGTTTGAGCATCTGTGTTAATCTTTTTAATACAAGCAGACAGCAAAGCAGAACATTTCTCTAAATATTTAAAGACAATGAGGTTTTTACACTGAGGTTCCCCAAGGCTCACCTATAGGTCCATTTGCATTTTCAAAATGGTGGGGCGAAACTTCTCACTCTGAGATTGAATCCATCTTCCACATTTCAATAACTTATTAATGGGGAGTACAAGGCTTTGAGAAATGCTGTCCTGCACAACTGGCCAGAAAGAAACACTCTCACACTGTAACGACCCTGGACTATTTGTTATTGTTTTCATTCCCAATGTGCTCTGTCTCAGTTTGACCTAGTTTCTGTCTTTGGTTAATTGTGTCATTGTGTTCAGGTGTGTCTTGTCAATTATCCATCATTGTCCTCCCTATTTAATTTGTCCTGAGTCCTTCAGCGTATGTCGTCTGGTTTTTAGCTTACTATGTGTTTGTGCTACCCTGCCTGCCCACGTTGGATATTAAAGAAGTGATATTTTGTGAAGTGGAATCTCTGCACCAACAACTCTCCACTAGAAGAGCATCAAGAGGAAATTGCATGCCAGTACAGGGAAAACATGCAAACACCTTTTTGTTGTGGGCCAACAGTGCTACACAATGAGCACGCTCAACAAATTAGAAAGAAGCACACTTTATTTTTTTCCTTCTATCAAATGAATCAATTTGCATTACAATCTTTAGAGTCTTTAGAGAGTTTTTTTTTTTTATCTGCAATTGGACCGAAGGGTCAACGGGTTGTCTGTGAAGATCTCTGATTCAGCATTAGTGCGCTTATCCTGTATTCAGTTCATAACCTTCCACTTCAAAGAGGCCAAGAATGGGCAAAGCTTTGGGTGTATTTTGCTTATGTAAAAAGGTACTTTCATTATAGGCGGCTCTCATTTTAGTTAATCTCTTCTTCTGACTAAATGCAGATGTAAGCACCTGTTCTCATGAGTATTTCATACTTCACACCTGCCTTTGCTTACTCTTCATCCGGTTTCTGTCTTGCTGTAGGGGATTTCCAACAGTTTTTGTTGGTTAAGCAAGCATGGGGTTTAATGGGGACACCAACAATTCTCACTAAACTAAAATATAAAATAATCTTGACCGAAAAGCAAGACAAAGCTAGTATTTGATTCAGAATAGAGGTGGTGAATAAACCACAAACACTCAGATAGGAATACATTTACATTTAATTAATTGTAGTCATTAAAGTACAAAACTATCCTCAATAATGTTTTGTACAGATAGAGTGAACAGTCCAAGCAGTCAGTTCAGTGCAGAAAGAACTGCTGTCTGAAATACATGATGGTAAATTGCAGTTGTAATGATAATGTAAAAGAAGTCTCAGGTGAATTCTGTTTTCACTTTATCATGAGCCTAGCCTAGGCAGTTATGGCTATTTTTTACTTGATCTATAAAGGCTGTGGAACACCAACCTGTCAGTCGGTTCTTGGCCAACATTGGGCCATCACTGAGCATATGCCAGTCTAGTTTTTGCATTGTGTACATTGTGTATAGACATCACTGTTAGTTATTCGATGTTGGTTTGGTGTGTAAAGCCTTAAGCCAAAAGCACATTAAAGAACTACAGCAGATCCATTAGTTGCTGTGAACTTTAGCATACTTTTGAAAACAAAGAAACACAGATCGGTGACATTGTAAATCAGGTTGTTACCCAAAACCCAATGAAAGAAATCCAACAATTTGCTTTTTTATCACTCACATTCTTTTAAACAGGAGGCCATCCAACTTTTTAAATGTTCTTTCATGCAGCTCCAAAAGCTCTTATGTAAGACACTGTCAATGAGAGCCTTGTACAAATCTAATATTCCCCCTAATGACGCTAGTTTTTGAATAGTTTCGGTAGGCCGCAATAAATTACATCAACATCTGCCTGAAATGGTTAGGCACAATTCAGTCAAAGCTAATATAATAGTAGAGAGTATGTTAAACATCTAAGTGCAATTTCCCAACATACATAAAGAGCCTATTTATCCTGTGACTAGACTAAGTGAAGACTAAAAACTGCTATCAGCTCTTTTTCTTAAAGGAAAGAAATAGTTTTTGTTTGTTTGTTCTGATAATGTCTTATCCTTATTCTTCTTCTGCAATGTTTTTCCAAGCAATCACAAGGGATGTGGGCTCAAGCTGCAAAAATAATGCAAAAGCACCCTAAAGTATCTTTTGAACAAATGGGTTATTCAGACATTATTCACTGATAATGTGTTTTAAGACTAGTGACACCAAATAAGTAAAATAAAAAGATTAATTCATGAATTGGACATTACTACAGGACTATAGCATCTGCATCAAGATTTTAACTTAATTATTTGATAGCCATATTAGAATCCATTTAGTATACATGTTACTTTACAAAGCAAGAAAGCCAGCAAGCAAACAAACATTTCTGTTGAAGAATAAATGTATTTGTGTTTTTTACTGAGTAAATTTGGCCATTTTAAAGAATAAATTCAGAATATGTCATTAATTTTCAGTTTCCCTTAAGCTTTATGGCCACTATGTTGGCAAGTTTGTTACAGAATAACAAAACTGTAGTCTGTTCATGATCGTGCTCTTTACCTTTCATTATATTGAAAACCGTAGCCTGGATATTCTTTAAATATGGCTTTGATTTTGTCATATGGCTCTGAAAGCACACAAAGCTGAGCGAATGCTGACAGAACTTCCATTTTGGGGTGAATAATTTCTTTAACAGCCCATGCTGTTGGACTCTATATTTTATGTAATAAAGGTTTCTTGTAACTCACTGTGATGATAAAAGCACCTTGTCTCTAATGAGGTGAATCGTACTCGGCTAAAAATAGTTTTTTCTCTTTTCCCTCAGGATGTTGTTGAAGCTCCTGGTACATTCCTCACACACTTGGACCGTCTGCATCATCATCCCTTTTTTGTTTTTTTTCTTACCACTTTCCCATTCCCTCCTGTCTCACTGTGAATGGTTTTTGAGAAGCACTTTGTGTCCCATACCAGTGGTTTTGTGGTGTTCTGCTGTATCGTCTAGTAATGAGTTAAGTTTAGACAGATGATTCTTTTTCACGTTAAAAAGTTTTCTATTTTCTTCTCTTTTTCTGGAATTGTACTGTTTTTTTTCCCTTCTGGCACATGTCTGGGATCTTATATTGGATGCATGATGCAATAAATACACTGAGGATGAAGAGAATCAGATGTATTTAGAGACTGCTGACTGCTGTAATTCTCCGCTGGGCTTTGCTAAAGGAAATGGGCCTTTGTTAAATCATGTATAACAGAGCTCAATGTAATTGTTAGTGCTTGTGGTTTGTTTGAGGAACTAATGAAATGCATATGAAATGTAAAAGTCTGTGTCTTATTAATGTATGATCACAAGGGTTTGTTATTAACTTTAAATGTAATATCAAATACCATGCTACAGTTAAAATTATATTAAATTATAAAAATACATACATACATGTTTTAAATGTTAATAAACCCATTCAAATAAATGCACAGCAACAAATTATTAAAACAAGTTTTTCACAAGGGTGACCAGATTTCGTAATATATGAAAACTGGGGTGTGATTTCCAACTGGTATGAAATCAGTGCATCCACACTTGTGAAAGTCCTAGGTTTCACAAAGGTTGAGATGGTGACCCTAACAAGAAAAGGATAGAATGTTTAAATGTTCAATGTTCCATGAATTCCCGAACATCCCGTGCTTCCAGATTCCACCAATGTCAATATAACCAGTGAAAGATCTCCAGTCTGCAGCCCAGATGTGCCTCTCTGAAGCACATATCTCAGATAGCCATTTGACCTTTTAAAGCTGCCCCATGACTGATAAACCTAATTATCTTCAGACACACACTGAAAGTGTATGAATCCACAAAGGATGCACATAGAGACACCTGTGAACCATTCTAGCCAACAGGTGGTCTACACATCTACTAACTGTTGACCCCTGCACTGAGGTCAGTGAACCATATTCATTCAACTCTTGAATGATTGTAGAGGTCTTGAACCCTGTTCCTATAAATAGAGCAAGAGTTCAGCAGCACCTGATATGTGTTCTGGAATGAGGGTAAAGTCAACATGACACACTAGTATTCCACCAAAAAAGGTTTGCAATGCACTGTTAAAGTGGAGCATTAGAGAACCTAATGCTAACACTTTGCTCAAATTCATTGTTTTTCATAACTGCTGTAAGCTTTATAACATTAATGTTATAAAAAAGTGCAATTACATTATATTGGTTACATTAACAGTGAGGTCAATAAGTATGTGATTTTGCAAGTTCTCTTACTTTGAAATCATGGAGGGGTCTACAATTATTAGCATAGGTGCATTTCCACTGTGAGAGACAGAATCTAAAAAGAAAAATCCGCAAATCACATTGTATTGTACATTGTATATTTATTTGGGAATTACTGTGTCAAATAAGTATTTGATCACAATTTCATATTTGGTACAGAAGCCTTTGTTTACAGAGGTCAATCGGTTTCTTTAGTTCTTCAGCAGGTTTGCACACACTGCAGGAGGGATTCTGGCCCACTCCTCCATACAGATCTTTTCTAGATCTGTCAGGTTTCGGGGGTTGTCTCTGAGCAACACAGAGTGTCAGCTCCCTCCAAAGATTTTTAATTGTATCTAGGTCTGGAGACTGGCTAGGCCACTGCAGAACCTTGATATGCTTCTTACGGAGCCACTGCTTGGTTTTCCTGGCTGTGTGCTTTGGGTCATTGTCATTTTGAAAGACCAAGTCATGGGAAGGAGGTTTTTTACAGTGCAGTCATCCTGTCGCCTGTGCAGAAAAACACCCCCAGAGCATGATGCTTCCAGCCCCATGCTTCACTGTAGATATGGTATTATTGGGATGATACTCATCATTCTTCTTCCTCCAAACACGGGCGAATGGAGTTAAGACCAAAAAGTTCTACTTTGGTCTCATCTGACCACAGGATTTTGTCCTATAACTGGTCTGGATCATCTAGATGGTCCCAGGCAAACTTCAGACCGGCCTGGACATGGGGAACCTTCTGTGTGGTGCAAGATTTTAAACCATGACGTCTTAGTGTATTACTGATTGTAGCCTTGGAAACGATGGTCCCATATCTCTTCACAGCATTGATCAGCTCCTCCCATGTAGTTCTGGGCTGATTCTTCACCTTAGCATCACAGATACCCCATGAGGAGAGATCTTCCATAGGACACCTGTCCGGGGAACATTGGCAGTCATCATTAGCCTCTTCCATTTTCTGACAATTGCTCCAACAGTTTCTTTTTTCACCAAGCTGCTTGGCAATTGCCCCGTAGCCCTTTCCAACTTGTGAAGGTCTACAATTTTTGTCTCTTGTGTCTTTTGACAGCTCTTTGGTTTTGCCCATGCTACTTAGACTTTGGCTGATTGTGGGGTGCACAGGTGTCTTTATGACAGCTAATGACCTCAAACAGGTGCTACTCATTTAGAATCATCAGCAGAGTGGAGCTGGACTATTTAAAAGCTAAATAACAGGCAATTGAGGGTCAGAAATCTGGCTGATAAACATGTGATCAAATACTTATTTGACACAGTAATTCCCAAATAAGTTGTTAAAAAAATCATACAATGAAATTTTTGATAAAAGGTTTCGATCCACTTCAAATGTTGACTACTGTATATAAAAAGTCATGAATGGTTTATATAAGAGAGTGAAAGGTCTTTATAATGCAAATGAAGTGTTCAGAACTTCATCAGTATGTTCAGAATACTGTATAATTAAAAACATTTATCCCAAAAAACATCTTAAAAACTATTACCGTGCGTTAATCAAAAGTTGATTAATGTCAAATTTTAAGCTGATTTTTACTTTTCATCCGGCATGTGTTCAGCTCTCCCACACATTGCTGTGCTTTACGTGGGAGGTAAGGGAGAGATGCGCTTTTCCAAAATTATATACTCCATGAAATGTTGAGTTTAAGATTTGTGCTTCTGTCCCAGAATGGAACTCCACCAAAGCTCTGGGGTGGTCTGATGCCTCATCCCAAAACTTGGGTATTTTCAGAGGCAAGAAACTATATTCAACGTCAGAATCAGCCCCTCTGTGGTTTGACTCTTCATTTTCCCTGTCATTATCATACGGGACCCTGTTTGTGAGCTATTTTCTAAACTGAGCTCTGCCTTTGCCGTATTGGCCCAAGAGATTGAGGAAGACTCGTTTTTATTAGTGGTAGGAGGATTAGGTGCACATTTTCAAGGTGATTTTGGAGACTCGGAATGAAATAACAGACTAATATGTCTTAGCTTTGCTGACGTGGAGCTGCAATGAGTCAAACAGGACTTTTCATTCCATTCTGGGACAAAGGAACAGTTACGTGAGTTATGTTGTGGAAACTTTTCACCTGAACAACTGATTACGTAATAGCAGTGAGATCTGGCTGTGGAAAAGCGTTTTCAAACACACAATGATAAACAGGGCCAGATCACTCAGGTTAGACTGATGCAGCTATATAATCAATAATGTGTTCAATTTTAAAAGAAAGTAGTATTTTAAATAGTCAAACTAAATGTTCAATAGAGGTTTCCCAAAAACCTTTATTCCATTGTTCAGACAAAATAGATGAACCCACACCATGTTGGAAGTCCAACAGCAATGTTTTGAAAAATATAAAATAATGTGCATCTGTTAACAGTGTTTTAATAACAAATGGCATACAATCTCTTTTGAAAATGTAATATATGTACATATTAAATACATTTCCATCTGAATCATGTAAAAAGCCATATATGAACCCAATAAAAGAACATGGACAATTTCATATATTAATATACATTATTTAGCCTATATGTGTAATATATTTTTGGACATACAGTATATGTCACGTACATTAATATCCATCCTAAAATCTGTATTTATAAAAAAAACATACAGTTTTGTTGTTTTAATAAAGCTGCATACATTATTTTGTTGGCATATATGGTTGCTATAAAGAATACCGCACAAAAAGTAGATTAATGTAGATTATTGACATACATTTAAATCAGCATATACCAGTATTTTTATAGTACAATATTCCCAATAAAGCTTTTTAATACTAAAGATTAATTTTAAGATTAATACTATTATTATAATTATTTTTTTAGAAAATGTGAAAAAACTGAAAGAAATTTTTGTATTTAATGCATTTAGGATATATAAAGTCCTAGCTTAAATTAGTTTTAGCAAGATTAATTATTTCTATCACAGGATGCTATTAAACACAATAAATAATTTGTGCTAAAATCAAACTTTTTTTTTCTATCGTGATGTATGTTCATATACTGTTTAAATACTTATAGTTATAAATTAGCAGGAGTATGAAATGTGTTCATAAAAAATGCCATCGTTACTTCTCAAATGTAGCATGTAGCAAATGTATCTAAGCTATTTTTTCAAACAAGTTACTTTTCTAACTTTTTATATTTCAACCTGATCTCACGGCAATTCATACATATTTTACGAGGTGGCTTATTCGTACAAATTCGTACGACCTCACTCGTACAAATATCTACGATTTCTTCTAAATCGTACGTATTTTATGAGTTGCCAATTCGTAGGAATTTTTACAAATAACCTAAACCTAACCCGCCCCTAAACCTACACTGTAAAAAATATATATTTTTACGGTAATATACCTGGGGTTGCCGAAATTCTTCCGTTAAATAATGGTAAGAATTATTAAACAAAAATGGGCAATAAACATTCATTTAACAACATTACATGTAACATACAACCCTAATAAAGGTAACACTTTAGAATAACGTCCCATTGTAAGTCATTTATAAGTGATTAGTTAATGATGAAATGTTCATCTACAAAACATTCACAAATGATTAATAAGTGAT
>JAUMHP010000028.1:163260-177685 GCA_032361065.1 Enteromius trimaculatus
TATTCCATAATATATATATATATATATGTATATATATATATATATATATTTATTTATTTCTGTTTTCTTAATGGCAGTTTTATGATTGGTTTGAATAGACATTACTCCTTTGTCCATTTGGACACTTTTTACAAAATCGTAATTATGCATATGACACGTCATCAGTATATTTATAAAACTGTTTTTTTTCCCCCTTTTCTTTTGCTAATTAAGCAAATTGCAATGCAAAATATAAAAATCTGTGGTAGTCTCACATTCACGGCTATAGAAGTTCTCTGACTATGTGGACTCCCCATATATATAAAAAAAACATGTTTATTCACGTGTGCTTTTAGTATATTTTAAACTACAACTAGGAAAGTATACTTTTATTCTACTTTTTATGTGCTTCTCAGAAATGGACTTTATGTACTTCTCATGACATTTAAGTATACTTGACTTGTACTTAGAAAAAGTCTAAATATACAGTATGAACGATGCTGTGTGTTCCTAGAATGTGGTAGGGGGCGCTAGTACGCATCTTCCGTAAAGAATTTTAAAAAGTGAAAAAAAAAAACAACAACAACTGAAGAAGGCTTCCAGCTGTAATCTAACACAATCATTAGACATAAAACACCACCAAAACTGTTTAACATTATGGAATAAAATGTCAACCAATAAAGACGTAATAAGGACTGTCAAGCTTTCGGCTTTTGATCGACTCCATCTTTGTCATTCCTCTGAATCCAGTTCAGCTTTTTTAACACAAAGCAGACTGAGATGCGAGCAGCTATCATCAGACCGTCAGGATGGAATGAGAGGTAAAGATGAGTGTCTTCAGCATAACAGTGGTATGAAAAGCCATATTACTGAATGACAGAACATAGTGATGCCATGTAGACAGAGAAGAGATTGGTGTGCTCTGAGGTATACCAGGTCTCCCGGAAGTTCGAGTCTCCCGTATATTGATAGTGACTCTCTGATGAACGCGAATTGGATAAAATATCCCAGAATTTAGACCAAGCAAGCAAGAGCGTGCATGCGAGACATTAATGTCTCCATCAAGTATCTTATAATGCGCATCTTAGAATGCACGCACAAGAACTTCCGGGAGACTTTGGATGAGTTAAATGTTGCACCTCTCCAAGATACCTTGAAGGAAGGAGATGTGAGACTCAAAACACTGGAGTGTGGTTCCTGAGATGCTCTTTGCCAATAGGGTTGATAGGGGGATCTCGTGGTTAACTGTGTCAAAAGCAGCAGACAGATTCAGTAAGATAAGTATTGAAAATTTGGAATTCACTCTTCCCAGTCAACAACTGAAAGCAAGGCAGTCTTGGTTAAATATCCACTTCAAACCCAGTGATTTTTGACTGACCCTTATTGGGTGCTTCTCAATTGGAAAGTTTTTTTTATGGATGCATCAAGTGCATCCACTCAACACATTTCAATTCATGAAATAAAACCGGCAGAAAATTAGTCAGGGCTTGGCTCTTCCAATATGCCTGTGGGGAAATCATTATGACAGGTACACTTACTAGACATTTCATTCTAGTGCTGAATGCCAAGGAGAGCTAGAGTAGAAGCCTTTGAAGGACGGGATTATAAAGAACTCGAGAGCCTCTGCAATCTGATCGGTCCAATCTGATAGTACTACTGGTACTTAAAATAAATACATGTCTACTGGTCACTACTGGCAAACATTGATTTATATGCATACTGCTTATATGACTTTCTTTATTGGAATACAAAAAGAGAAATGAATGTATAATATCAAAGTTTTTGTTTTTGCATTGACAGTAATACAGTATGGTTAACAGTGGATTTTAAATGTAAGAATCTAATGAGAATCACTTAAGTTAGTTGTTTGAAAGTAACAAAATGTTTAGGGTGACATCACCTGAACATGCTTTAGTAAGATTCACTCACATAGCCTGATCTGTTTGGTGGTTGTGCAGGGTGTAAGATTGATGGTCTTATAATAAGAATCCTTGAATGTCTGATGATGAATAGATTCACACTACACCTCACAATGGGACATTCTTTCCTGTATGCCACTGCTTGCTGAGGAGAATCTGCTGACGAGGGAGTTTGCCAAGTGTGGCTGGCCATTACTGAAGCTTATTCTTGAAAATTGTCTCAGAAATGCAGACTAAAACAAAGGGTTTTGCAGGACTGATGGAGTGTGTTTTCCTGGATACATATTTTCTGATTAATGAGACTCATCGTAGCTCAAAATACACATTTTTATTTCTTTTCATTGTTCCCACACTGAGTCATTGTATTTGCGCCACTGTGATTATTTCTGATGATGTTAGCAAGAAAAAAAACTTGCTTTTTACTCAACTTTATATGTCCCTTTTCTGTTCCCCAACAGGGCTTAATAGGAATCGCTCATTCAATTTCTACAGAAAGCTGAAAACTGCCACATATTAACAGCCACCAAGTTACCGTCATGCGTTTAAATGTCAACCTGACTTTTAATCACAGCCCCCTGTAAAGCTCACACAGTCGCATCACTTTCCATGATGGCATGTGAAGAGCTCGTGAAGGATTCTGTTAAGGAAATTACTGCATTCCAACTTCCCGACTTGGAAGAATAAATGAGGGACAATGTGTAGGATGAAATGACATGCCAAGAAAAAGTAGGCCGGTGTGACAGATGTCCTCAGCGCTTAAAGTACCTGGTATCAGGAGACAGACGGATCCTTCTCCTTCCTGCTGACTGCAGGAGAATGACACTAATGATCCCTATCTATCAAATGTGCACGGGTGGGAATGGAAAATTGTCAGTGTATGCGTGCGAGTATGAGGGAAGCCATGTATTAGACGGCGTTAATGGCTTTCATACCTCCTTAAGGTATAAAACCCAGTGCTGTGAACGCATGTCTGCACTTGAGCTTGATACATTATGAAGCCTCTTCCTCGAAAGCACTCGCTTCAGAAAATCTAGTGGATTTGTGGAAGCAGACCATTCTTGTATTTACACATGAGATTTAGCAATTCTTTGAACATGAACACAAAGTGCCTGTTTCCCATATAAAAAATGATAAATGATATCAGATATGTGCTTTCTTTACCATGTTTAGTCCATGAAAAAGGTGAGTACTGTATCTCACTGATGTGAGTTCATAGTGAAGCGAATCTAATTGTGTCAGGATGAGGTTGTGCAGTGGGTTAGAAAGCATATATTCATCATCATAGGGTTAAATGCATGACTTCTTCAGTCATGGAGAAACATAACAGATTAAATATTTTCCAGGTTTGGAAAAGTCGTGAAAATGTATTAAATATTAAACTCACTGCATACAGTAAATATATTTTATATTTTATTCATATTCTATTTTCTTTTTTTTTTTCTTTCTATAAATAAAGCTGAACTGTTTCACAAATTACTCTGAATTTATTTAATTTTAATTAAATTTAACAAAAAAAAAAAATGCTTATACAGTACAAAAAAAATAACTGACAAAAATTCACTTCTGGCAACCCTGTAAAGAGCAGATTGAGCTCAAGTGAAATTTCCTCTAGGTCTGACCCTTAAGAGTTATTTTCATTGATATAACTTAATGTAGTCAGGTTAATTTAGTTAACCTGTTTTAATATACTATATAGTAGGTGATTTTTGTTTAGTAGGTAACCCATTTTAGGTTACTTGACAAAACAATTCATAGTAACATTTAATTAATTTTAATTTATTATTATTTCTTTACAATATTCACACATTTGTTTTATTTTCTGTTACAAGTCATTTTTATCAATCATATTGTCTTTTTTATTTTTTTTAACAAAAGATCATTACTAACACCTGCCGTGAGCAGGTATCTTGATTGCTGATTGGCTAAAGGTGATGTGTGAAGTCTATAAGGTATTCCCACTGATGTTTAGCCAGAAGTTAAGAAGTGAGGGGACTGTAACAGAAGTTGCTGGTTACTCTGTCTCTACGTGTGCCTTATTTAACAATGGATTCTACATGCAGTTTAAGGTGAGCACAAAACTTGTTTTCCTTAAGCTAAACTTAAGCATTGCTTTATCAAGTGTATGACTTGTTGCTTGTTTTCAGGATACTTTTTGCCTTGTTTCCTGCTTATGTAACCTGTTTGGGGTATTATGAAGGTAAACATAACACCGATAATGCTGACATTTTTCTGAAACATTGGTGTTTATTTCCTCTTTATTTGTTTTTAATAGGGAGCATTCCAGCTGCTAATTTGCAAAGAGTGTCCGCAAACACTTTCCCCGTGATCGGCCCTGAGGTAAAACAAATGGGAAACTGGAATGATCCAGTTTACTCTTCTGCTTCCCAGCGCCACAGTCAAGACATCCAAGGACGTTTTGATGATCATAAAGACCGATTGTTTGCAGGATCAAATGTAAAATCAGATTCAAAAGATTGTCAGACTTCTGGTAAAAGTGATAATCAAGACAATCATATGATTAACTATAAGCCTTCTGCATTTGTTCCAAAATATGAGTCACGTACAAATGCCTTCAAAACCGATTCTACTTCATCTCAGAGTGGGTCCACTTGGTTGAGAACCCTAAAAGTACCTTCTAGAGGTGAATCTAGTTATAACGTGGCTAAAACTGCTGGATCTAATGAGATCTTTATTGCAAAGCCTCCTAAAAACATGCAAAGCCACATGTTCAAATCTGAAGTTACCAGAGACCCACTTGCAAGAGGCTCGAATCATGGACCAACCTCTATCTCAAGTAAGGTTCCCCATCAGTATACTTTATCTAAGGGAAGCCAGAGTACTAGCAAGCTTGTGACCGCCAGTAGCAGTTATGACCCATTCATGAAGGGAAACCCTGTGTATTCAAGGATGAATCCAATAAAGCCCTCTCGTAGTGGATTTAAATACACTGAGGGCAAGCCTTTGGTTGTTAGCTCGGGGCCAATCTTTGTATTTAAAGGTGAAGGAAATGCTCAAGATCTTGGAGGCTATAGTGGGCATCCAGATTCAGTAAAACAATTTAGAGGTCCCAGTCGCGCTGACCCCTATCAAGCCAGAAAAATCTATAGACTGACAGAAAGCAGTCAGGGCAAATCATGGAATGAAGCTCTTCACTACCCCACGAGTGGAACTCAATACAGTCCCAGCTATGAGCCAAGAAAACCCTCCAAAAACGACTGTAATGCTAGATCATCAATTGCCAGCTCTGGTGGGATTCTTCTCGAGGCCCCAGAAAGAGGTCAAATAAACAAGATGCCACCTCACTATGAAGCTACTCACCCCAAATTCCAGCAGATTTACAATATCCACGATCAACCTAATCAAATCTCTAAGCCTGTCTACCCCTCTCAAAGTGGGGCTCGAAGTGATGTACCAAAGTCCTCAATCACCAGTTCTGGTGCAATCCTGATGACGCAAGCTCCTGCAAATGTTCAAAATACAGCAGAATTCAACAAACCCAAAGTTCATCCACTTCCGGAGCGTAAGGTACAAGTTGTAACTGGTCAGACTCCTCAATATCAGTCTGGGTATCAGGCCTTCTCCTCTGGGAAGGGAACCCAATACAAACCAAGTTTAGTGCCCTCAAGGCCTTCTACAGGTAAATTGGGATTCGGTGCAACTAACCCCACCATTGCTGGATCAAATGAGATTAATACAGTCCGTGTAAGGCTTAATAAACTGCCCAAAAGCAGCTTTGGTCATTTTCAGAACCAATGGGCTTCTGGTGACATTAGCAGGGGTGCTTCTCAAAGTTCCTTACCTCCAAGTTACCCAGGCCAGAGGCCAGGTCAAAATGTACAAAAGCCTGTTAGTTCTTCGTCCTGTTGTTCCAAAGGAGTCCAAAGCCAAGACAGCACCAGGCGTATTACTGCCATTCCAACGGAGTATGGCCAAGGTGCCATCCGAAGGATTTCTCCTACACTTTCCAGCAGCTACAGACAAGGTAATCACTTAGCATGCTTGAAACGTGATTTTTAGTTGGAAAATAACTACATTTTTCCCCTCTGCCATAGCGGAGCAAAACCAGCCTCAAGTCAACAGCTTGGATTCCTTGGCCTCAAAGTGTGAAGTGAACCAGAATAGCCCTGCAGGTTTTGGTCAACAGGGCCCAGTCAGATTCCAGGAAGCAAACCTCTCCAGCTAGTAGTAATTCTCAGCGTCTGCTATGAAGTGAGTACAATTGCTTCACTTACAGTCTACACCGAGAACGTCTATATTTGGTTTTTAGCAGGAAATGATCTGCCCTCTGCAAGCAGTACTGTAAAAGTGGGATGGTTATTTCAGCATTTACAGCATCCAAAAAATCTGTCTTTGCTTCAAGTAGCGGGCTGCCTCATTTCCGATGTATAATTCAGGATTTTTTTTTATGGCTATGTTCAAAATGGAATTCCAGTTTACTTCATACTGTGCAGTATGCTAACCACTGTTTAAAGAGAAAAATATATAATGTAATGAACATTTCAAGTGTTTTAGTTTTATGCTGTACTGTCACAACACTTCATGTAGGAGCTGTCAGAATTTCAATGTAGTCAGTGGTGTTTGAAAATGATTAATACCAGTTTCGGTACCACAGAAATATTCATACCCGTATTGATATGTAATGACTATTGGGTAATAAACAGCAGCAGTTTTGTGTGAGTCGGCATAATGTAGAATTTTTTTACATTCAGACAGATGCAAACCAACTGTGCTCACACTGATGCCTCACCGATACTGGAATTTTGGTCCAAAAATATGATTGTCCATGTGCTTGACCATATTCGCTATCGTGTTTAAAACCAGTCAGACAGGATTTGGGTACCAAACTGAGCTGTATGTGTAACCCAACAAAAGTGATTTACTTTTTAATCTGCATTGTGGGTTACAGTATTTGGGTATTTAATGTGTAAAGAAAATGTGTACAAAAGGCTTTTTGTTTGTTTGCTTTTTAATCTAAAGATATCATACCTATAGCATTTCACAATTAATGGTTTCTTCTGACGTTATTTCAGCCTTTATTAGGAGTGTGTTGGGGAGGCTGTCAGTCATCAGGCTCCGGTCTTTGCAAGGATTACAGGATGCTCTGATCCAGTGCGCTGCTGTTCAGTGATCACTGAAACTGTGGACACAGGGAATTGTGCTGGCAATGTGACACTTATTACCCTTTCAATGACCGTACATGTAGTGACAATAAAATTGTTAAACCTACACAAAATGGTTTTCCAAATTCCCACTTTTTATACTTCGTAAATGTGACATGAACATGTTTGAAGCAGAATAATTTTCACTCAAAATCAAATTTCACTCAAAAGAGACATGTTTGTACCTAAAGGGTTAATTTTGGTATCTTTTAAAGGTAAATATTAGTACTTAAGGTGTACATCTTTGAACCTAATAGGTACAAAAGTCTACCTTTTGAAAAGGTACCGGCCCAGTGACTGCTTGTGTACCTTATTTCTGAGGGTGTACAGTTAACTGATTTTACTGTAAATTCTGACTTTCAGCAGTAAGACCTGTTTTAATGCTTGTTTTGTAGAACATTTATGATGAAAACACTAAGGCCTGTAGATGGGGAAAATATTTTCCGAATGACCATTTTCTCAAACATAGTCTGCGGGGTAAAATGCCCCTAGAGGGCAATGAGCAATTACTGTAGTTATTCTGTTCTGAGCATCTAAATACAAAAATTCTAATTTGTAAAAACATGTTTGTATTTTAGATTTAAAAATGACCTCAAGTTAGT
The DNA here is from genome assembly GCA_032361065.1 of Enteromius trimaculatus. Taxonomy (NCBI): domain Eukaryota; kingdom Metazoa; phylum Chordata; class Actinopteri; order Cypriniformes; family Cyprinidae; genus Enteromius; species Enteromius trimaculatus. The sequence goes on from JAUMHP010000028.1 coordinate 170,920, forward strand.
ATTAGATAGCCAGTTAGTCAGCTAACAAAATATTTCAAGTAGGCTATTATAATTGTGTACTTCATAATTATAGCTTCTATTCTTTATTTTTAAGCAAAAACTGCCTGTTTTCTGATTTTGGTGATATTTGAAATGCATTGCTTTGAGAACATAGGTGGGGTAAAATGTCCCCTTGGTCCAAATTTAATTTTTTATTAAATAAACCCTAATAAACTTTGTTTATAATTTGTCATTGTCACTAAAACTAGGATGACTTTTGTTCAAAAAAAAAAAAAAGGAAAAAAAAAGATGACCTTCGTTTACAGTCCTTAAGGGGGCGATTTTCCCCACTCTACCCTACCTGGAGTCTTCTGTAGAAATGGACGTAAAATGGTTTGTGTCGCGACTTCCTGTAGGAATAGTAATATGCCATTTTGAACATGTAGTCCGCTTGGGAGGGGGAAACTAAATAAACAGGGTTGGCAACTATTTCCAATGAAAAGTAGCTAAATGTTGCCAGATGGCGTCACACACTAATTTGCATATCAGTGACGTCATCACGTAGTATCTGACATGCGTAAGCCCGTCATGTCTCTACTCTTCGAGGCGCCGTGTATTATATTAAAACATTACATCCAGATGCACAATAAATAGTTTTTTATTAACATATTACTTTGCGTGATGACGTCATTGCGTAATCGCAACTCAAAACTACATCTTTATATAGTATACAAAATAATTGATGTTTTCTCAAATTGACTGGCCATCTCAGCAAAAACACTATTTGAAATGTCCATTTAGATTTGTATAAAAAATATAGTTGACTAATTGTAAAAGTAATACAAACACTTTTTGATAAAAATGTTTTCTTTTTAAATATAACACTGATAATGAACAGTTAATTTTTTTTAAACAACGTGTACTTCTTTTTAACTTAAATTAACACATCTGTGAAAGTGACAACAATTATAGTCCTATTGGAATTTATTGCTACCTAAATTACCAACAGTTATACATGTTAACAAATATCAGTAAATTAACAGTTATGAAAAACAATTTGAGCTAGCAATTTAACTTGAATGTGATATGTGTGTGTTGAAAATTGCTAAAACTAGCCAAATGAATGTTAAAAATTGCTACATTTGTTGCTAGGTGCTATTTGAAAAAAAAAAAAAGTTAGGCTAGGGTAGTATGAAAAGTTGCTAAATCTAGCAACAAAATTGGCAACACTGTAAATAAATCACTTCACTAATGTTTGAATCAAATGGTATGCGAGGAACAATAGCGACATCTGTTGGTTGCATCTCGCCAGTTCACTGTACTTGCATCATATTAAAATATAAACTATTCGTCAAAAAAGTTATTTTCATTAATTTATTTTTTAAAGTACGTGTAGGCTCGGTCGCAAACGACAGTTGATGTGACTGACAGTCAATGAAAAATGTTTAAGCTTCTAGTTGAGCGTTACGTCACCAGTGTCCATGTCCTGGTGTACCTGTTGAATCAGGTAGGTGTACCTGTGCGTTCATACAAGCAGTGAACGACGACAATGCAGGTCAAATCATCGCCCTTCACTGTTTGCGCTTTGTAACACAATTTAAAGGCAGCTGATTGAGCACCGGTGGAATATTTGTGGACTAATAGTCAAATCCAGGTCAATCGACCTTTTTGTGCTCACTCCGGACTTCCGGAAGAAACTCGTCAGACTGCGACATTTCCCCCATATGGTGTGAGTAAAGTCCAACAATAACAAACTTTGTTCTTTGTTTATTTATCTTGCTTCTTATAATTGTATGGCTTATTTTAAATGTCATTCGTAGAGGTGAACTAGTTCTGTCAGTCTGTTTCTAAAAGCTGCATGTCTGTGATTTGACTGGATTTTTTTGCGGCAAAACCGCGGTATGTTTGTTTGGGGACAGTATAAACTTTGAGGCTTTTCCGAATTTTTAATAGGCTAATCAGAGGCGGCCTTAAAAGGTATATTTCTATTGTCTTATCTAAAAAGTCTTTATAATATTTAAATTCATGGCTTCGAACCTGTTTGTTATTAAAATTCGAAATGTTTCGAAATGCGAAACGTCAATCAACATTATTTCCTTAATGTCTTTTCCTCAAATTAAAAAATAATAATAAAATTATATATATAATAACACGTCCCGTGTCTCTGATATACAATTTATAATATAATCTATTGTTAATAGATTGCGTCTATAGTTTATACAAATATATATACATAAGTAATCGATTTTGATATTTATACTGTTATACTGTTTGGAATTTCCCTGAATTCTATTGTCCTCAAAACGTCACTAAATAGAAGCATGTCTGCCTAAAATAGGTAAGAAATGTACACTTAAATAAATATTATTATATTTATGGGGGGGAAACGGCAGCTGTAGTGCCAGGACATGCTTTATAAGGTTATGTAGTGATGTTGTTTGCATTGAGATGATTGGGTCCCCAGTTAACCTCACATGTAGAACAATGTAACTTTCTTCCTGTAGTGCATAGCCTCTTTCATATGTATAACATTATCACAATGATTAATATGCAAGTTAAGCTGATCGATTAAAGATGATTTAATGAAAGACTGCATAATGTTTAAATTTGTAGTTCGAGAAGCGACTTGCCCAGTTTAGACTTTCACTTTATTAATTTACTAACTGCTTATTTTCTTAAAAAAATATTTTTTTTTATTATACAATTACCAAAATGCAAAAAAGGCCTCAAACACTCTGCTTCTCTTTTTTTTTTTTTTTTTTATTTATTTTTTTATTTATTATATAACCATTATATATAATATTAAAAGACTTCATCTAAGACGTTCATCTAAGACTTGTTATAGCATTTGCCCATCATTGCTCTTTTGTTGATTTCGATTTCCGATTGTTTGTAAGTGGCTTTGGATAAAATATTTGCTAAATGAGGAAATGCATTTAAAAATATACAGTTTTCACTGTACATGAGGTAATTTTCACAAGGCTTTATTTGACGCAAACCTTTATTGAGGTGAAAGTTTTACTTTCACTATCATGTTAACAATGACAACAGGCAATAAAGCAAACACAAAACAGCTCTCAAACTGGTTGGTTTGCATCTCCTAGGGAAATTTGGGACAACTCACTGCAGTTTTGTTAAAAGTGTAAGGTAAAACCTTCATCTCCTCCCAGTTTTCTCCTATTAGGTCTCTTTCTTTTTAACAGACCCTGAGGCCTCCGTCCAGTGTCAGGTATCAGTAGAAACAGCCACCAGAGGACGGTCTGGGCTGAGTGTTGTCCCTATGGAGAGCACCCCTTCCTGGACCAGTGGTCCCATTAATGAAGGGCCATACCAAGAACGTTGCGTCGACCCCGTGGAGGACTTCAGAGTGAGCCACAAAGTCAGCAAGGATGCCAACGGCAATACGACGGCCCCGGAAACCGTAAGCTTCCTCCCCGTCAAAGAGGAGCCCGTCTCGGGGACGTGTATGTGCGGACCTTGTGCTTCTGTGAGAAGCTGCAGGAAGCTCTTTTGCAGCGTTTTCACTTGTGGACTGTACCGCGAGTGTCGGCGCTTGCCTTGCCTCGTTTCGAGCGAAAGCTCAACTCCCAAAGCGCCGGTGGAGAACCAGCCAACGCCTTTGCAGCCTGAAAACGGCTTCTATTCCGACATCCGCATCGGTGGCGTCAAAGTGGACACGTCCGTCATCGGGGAAGATGAAGAGCACGTGTCCTTTTCCCCTTCCAAATTTGAGGTGGACAGCTCGATTTACTTCAGTAGCTTACCAGAGGATGACTTAATCAACAGCAGCAGGATGGAAGATGTGGACAAACTCATCACCCGGAAGCTCATGGAGGTCTTCTCCGAGTTTGAGATCAACGAGCTGGCCAAGTGCACTACGGACTCCATGTTCCTGCGGCGCTCCCGGGAGATCAGTCAGCTGATCTCGGACATCGTGGAGGAGCACAACATGGAGGAGCAGGAAGCCGAGTGCAGGCTGGTGCGAGAGATAATTCGCATCAGCACACGCAAGAGCAAGAAGAAGCCGCAAGTCAGGGCTCCGGAGATGCAGCGGGACAGCGGCAATGACACCTGGAACAGCAAGAAGAACAGCCACAAGAGCAGCATCAACTCCATGAGCGATGGAAGTGAGTGCCAACCACGTCTTTTCGTCCCTATCTACTAGGGCTCCCCTCAACTAAGGATTTTTCAGGTTAATTTATTAAAGTGCCCACTATTATGCCATTTTTTTAAGGCTCTCAGCATTGTTTTGGGTGTCTCCTTCACCCTGCATGCAAGGTGAAAAAAATGTTTAATATCCTCTGATTTTTTCCAGCGATTCTCAAATAATTTGTTCAAAGCAGTTTTAAGAGCCTACTCTGCCCTGATTGGTCAGATGATGCAGAGTGTTGTGATTGATTTCCCATGTACGGCAGTCGTCAGCACAATTACGTGTTTGTTGGTCAATTTATTTGTGGCCGGCCAACGTAGAACATAGAATTATGCAAATGTCTGACGCCGTGAAAAGGCTCATTCAGGCTGTTCAGGGTCAATTCTTTATTTTGGGAGACAATAACTTTATCATGCACTTTCAGACTGACAACTTTGCAGATCGTTTACATTCACATATAGCTACATTACAAACTGCATGAAAGGCAGTATTGGAAACGGCATAATGGGGGGCTCTAGAATCACTCGATCAAAACACAGGCAAGGAAGACGCAGAAACAAGGGATCTCATATGTATGAATATGAAAAATAATGCGATCATCAACCCTAACCACATATAAATGAAAACTGCCTAATGTTACAGAGTGAAATGTTGATGCAGGAAGTGGTAAAGGCCTGTGCAAGCATTGGGAGAGCTGATGGAAATCATCTACTGCATCTGTGCTTTGATCTTCATACTGAATGTGATCCAGATGTAGTATTTGATTAACAAAAGTCTAACATTTTCCAGCTTGTATTGCACGTGTTGTATTGCATATTCAGATATTCATAAATAGTACAATCAAATACTATAAAAGTATATCTCTAGTTGGACTTCAGCACTACTTCCACACAATTAAAGTGCTTTAAGCACAAAATTAGTTTTTAAATTTAGCAGAATAGAAGTATAGCAGTTTATTATACCAAAAGTACAATTGCAGGGTATTTTTATTGAGCTCATAAATACAAAAACGTAATTGTAGTATGCAAAAGACAAAAAAAATGCATTTCAAATACATTTTATTTCTTTCTTTTACTAAGGATAATCCTGAAATTTAATTATTTTGCAAACATCAAACATTCAGCATCATTCACACACATCATTCTTTCCTAACTTTAGTGGCACACAAAAGACTTTGTGTACCTTTAAGTGAATGCTTTCAGATGCTGTAACGCTCTGAATTTTCAGTGTGTGTCATAATTCTTGTTAAGAGTCAGTAAAACTGTTTGTGTATAGTGGCATCCTGCACCTGAAAATCACTGCACACTATATCTTGCATAATATGACATCTGGATAAGTAAATAAACCATTTTGTGCTGTCTTTAGAGTTGCAGATTTCAATGGAGAGGTCAGATGACATTGAAGCCAGGAAATTACGCAACAACAGTAGCCAATGTAAGTAGAGTATTTGATTTTATGAGCTATTTACATTGATTTTCCTTAAGTGATGAATTATTATGAGAATACAAAAACATGTCTATGATGAATTTTAACCCCAAAACTATTTTTTGTTATGATTCTTTAAAATGATGTTTATATATATATATATATATATATATATATATATGTATGTATATGTATTTCAGTAAAGCACATCTGTTCAAAAGGTTTTTTTTGTTACACATTTATAATGTTACAAAAGGTTATTAATCAAAGAATCTTGAAAAAAAACAGGCAAACCAGAATATTAGAATGGTTTTTGAAGCATCATGTGACACTGAAGACTGGAGTAATGATGCTGAAAATGTAGCTTTGATCACAGAAATAAATTACACCTATATATACAACATATTCAAATAGAAATGTTATTTTCCATTTGGATAACATGTTGCACTATAACCGTTTACTGTACTCTTAATCAGACAAATGCAATAGGGTCGATAGTGGAAATTATTATAAAACATAATAAAAATAATATTACAATGTAAAAAACAATGTACAACAACAACAAAAATTAAACGGAACTAAAACCTATTTTAAATTTTTATTTCTACAAAATATTACCTATTAATACCACTTTATATATATATATATTTAATTTCTTTGGGGTGAAATATGACCTGGACTTTTGTAAGATTCACCCACAGTTAGTTTTGCATAAGACTAAGCAAAGTCCTTGTGCTAATGCAGTTAGCTATCAGCTGAGCGCTCCCTGCCTGTATTAAAGGCTGTTGAGTGGCTGCATTGGCTCTGGAAGAATGTGAAGGGTGTGTGGAGGCTTTCTCTTGTGAGTTTGAGGGGTTTGTGATGTAACTGACCACACTGCCACAAACAATGCTCTCTTGTCTGGCAGCCATCTGATCGCTAACACTCCTCTGAATTTGAATGTCTCTCTTTTCCTCATCAGTGGTGGTTTACCCCTCCCGCTCTGTTTGCTTGATGTTGTTTTCATGCTCTGTAGTATTGGCAAGCAGCAGCTGGATTTATTTTGCGTTTATGCTGTTATATAAACATTTGTGGTAACATGAAGTTAAGGAGTAATAATAGTCAGCATACCTTTTTGAGAGCTCAGTTTGTAAACTTCCTTTTAGAAGGCTCTTATCATGTTAAAATATATATATATATATATATATATATATATATATACACACATACATA
>JAUMHP010000028.1:178843-197522 GCA_032361065.1 Enteromius trimaculatus
GAGACTTGCTGGGACTTGACCATATGTGACTTGTCCCCCTCTCTGTTTTGTATATATATATATATATATATATATATATATATATACAGTGAGACCAATAAGTATTTGATCACCCTGTGATTTTGCAAGTTCTCTTTCTTAGAAATCATGAAAGGGTCTACAATTTCATCATAGGTGCATTTCCACTGTGAGAGACAGAATCTAAAAAGAAAAATCCAGAAATCAGATTGTATGATTTTTTAACAATTTATTTAGGAATTACTGTGTCAAATAAGTATTTGATCACTTGCTTATCAGCCAGATTTCTGACCCTCAAATACTTAGTTATTATGCTTTTAAATAGTCCAGCTACACTTTGCTCAAGGCAATAAAGTGACGTGCCTCGTGTTTTTCACTCGTTTTTAGGCGTACCCTTAAGAGAGTAACATTTAATGCTAAAGTATTGTTAATGCTAATACAAACATCATTTTAGTGTGTTAAGGCAGAACGATGCAGCTCTGGTTATACAGCTGGATGCTGGGTTGAAATGCAGCTGGATTTGGTTGTGGCTTAAATTTTTATTTAAAGGATGTACATGTCTTCAGGCAAATGTCAATACTGTATTTTTTCAGAACCTGTGCTTGGCTTTTGTAGTTTTGTAGATTGTAATTGTATTCTATAACTAAACTCAAATCTTCCTACCTGAAGTAAGTAGGTTCCATGCTTGCTTTGTTTACTGGGGTGTAATCACCCCAACCTTGCTCTGTGACAGAGATACTTACAACTTTTTAACTTTTTATTTCCTCTTGTGAGTTCAATGATTGAACAGTTATTTTATTGGCAGACATTGAGGTTAGAGAGCAGAAAAGGGTTTTGAAGCATTCATGTTTATAAAGGTAACAGACTGCTCAGAACGATCAACATTTTTAGAGGTTTGTTTGCTTCAGGAGTGGCAAAATCAGTGCATGTGAGCTTTGGAATGTCACACGTTATTTTTTTTTTTCTAAGGAAGGTGGATGACTAGCATAATCACCCCATTCCTCTTTGGGCAGAACATACATTTTAACATTATCTAAATAAATTGCTTGCTTAGAAGTCATTTTAATAAATATGTAAATGCATTACTGGGAATATAGGGAGTCGTGGTGCTCCTTGGGCAAGAAAGCCAGCTCTCAAAATTTGTCAGGCCTTTTTTTTCACAAGCCAGCATTAAAATAAATTAAAGTAATGGCTCCCTGCAAATACCAGCTCCATTAGCGGCAAGTTAAAGTGGGAGAGGAGTATAAGCAATGAAACCTTCTTAGAAAGGTGTTTAATGTTTGTCACCACTAATGGTCTGCTGGTCATAATAGGGTGGGGCTAATTATCAGACCATTATCACCTTACCTGAATATCAGCACAAATTTACTTCCTTATAGAGGAGAGCAAGGAATAACAGTCCAAATAATAACAATGTGTGGCTATTACTGTGCCACTAGGTTTGTGTTAAACGGAGATTCTATGGCACTGAACATAAGCCAAAAAACTCCCTCAGCGCTGGCAGGAAAGAGGAGATTGCTGAAAGCAATGGACGGCAAATGTTATGAACTGCTGCATACTGGATATCAACACAGTGGCATTTTTGTACAAAATGCATTCCTTAAAATCAAATATTGTAAATACCAGAAGCTGTGTTAGCCTAACAATTATGCAAATCATAAACCACAGCAAAAAAAATTACAGAACATACACATCTAAGTCACGATAACAAAAAAAATATTAGCCATTTTACTGTAATGGTTAGCTGCTATAGCTGTCGTGATCTCGCTTCTCAGCTGGCAAGGAAACGGAGAGATAAGGGTTCCAAAGAACGTAAAACTTAAAAAAAAACACAGGATACAGGAAAGCTGACAAATGTGCAGGAATCAAAGTGGACATCAAATGACCAATGAAACTTGGTCATTTGATGTCAAAGCATGGTTTAAATACACAGACTAATCAAGAAATAACACGGGACACCTGGAGGACACAGCTGAAGGGAAATGAGAAGGGCGGAGTAACAGGTAGCACAAAGCACATGGCAAAACCAAAACATAACAAAGAAGCACATGGACAACACATTACAGAGCCCCCTCCCTAGGAGCGGAGGAGGCGGAATAGTACCTAGATCTGGAGGAGGGATGGATGGGTACCCTGGAGGTTAGAGAGGGCAAATCTCTGGAGGCCTCCAGGGTAAAGCAGGGCTCTCCAGGAGCCACAGAGGCTCTGGACCCTTGGGAGGCCATGGTGGATCTGGATCCTTGGGAAACCACAGCAGATCAGAAGCCATTTTTACTTGCAGTTAGCTAGCTGTTTTCTTTAAAGAGCAGCTTTCAGCTTAGGTTAGCTCAGGGGTGTCCAATCCTGCTCCTGGAGGGCCACTGACCTGCTGAGTTTTGCTCTTCAACCCCAATTAAACACATCTGAACAAGCCTATCTAGGTATTACTAGGAATACTACTTCTTGGCAGATGTGTTTAGACAGGACACCACTAACTTAGCTCATTTTATGTAGGTTGTACCTTAGCTAACATTCAACAGACCATAGCCCCTTTCACACTACACGTTGGTCCTGGACAATTGATGGAGTGCCTTCAGTGTGAACATAAACCCGTCCTGGGATTGAATCCGGGATCAATCCCGGGTTGGGGACCTAGTAACATTGGCGGGTTCAGTCCCGAAACAAGCTCTGTGTGAACAAAAGCTGGAGCCAATGTCGTAACAGATGTTTTGTAGTGATGTTTTTGTGCGACTCTTTAAAAGGTGAATAAATGCATTTTTATAAAAATATCAATATTTACAGTGTTATAACCTCTCTGTGAGAAGTGTTTTTATTATTATTATTTGGTGCGTGAAACAACAGTATTTTGACTATTATCTACAAGATAACAAGTTTAAATGAGGGCAGGATCATTTATTTGGACTTAATATTTAAGAGTGAATAAATGGTGTAAAGACAAATGAGGAAAATGCAGACCTCAAAGAATATCTCCTTTGTGACTAAAAACAAATCCCACAGGCAAAACATCTAAATTACAAGCAAGACAGCACCAATCCAATCTATTGCTGGTTATTTATTTTTCCTTTTATCAAAAGATTTTGTATTATGCATGAACTCCTTCATGAATTGAACCAATTCAAGATGAAGACAAAAGCTTGTATTGTGCCCTGCGAGAACAATGAGGGTTTTCACCTTTAGACAAGAATATGTATCAATTCTCTCGCTGTTTATCAATCCAATTAAAATAATGACCATGAGAATGGGAGAGCCAAATCTCCACAGAGCAGACTGTTTTCAATCAAACTCAAACATGTCTGTCACATTTATTTTTTTGTAGCCCTGCCACTAAAAATCTCTTAGGAAATGTGACACCATTTCTTTATTGTCTCTAGTAGGTCAGTGGATTCTTCTCTGGACACTTCAGGATTAGTTGCTGCTGAATCTGACACAAGCCGCCACTGCAATGGGGGCAAATCACACATGGATTGCTTTAGTTTTTCTGACAAATATTTTATAATCTCTCTCCTCCTATTCATCACATGCTTGCAGGAAATTGTCTTTTCTTCTTTGGCCTGTGTGGGTTGGATAAGGGACATAGATTGTGTTTCCTTCAACATTTATCCATAGAAACTTCCGTCACCTAAATGTAAGATGTTTATGAGCTGATTTTTTCCAAGACTTGTCACTACTCGTCTTTCCCTGCCTCACAGTTAAACATATTTCTGATCATGCAACAGAACATATACATTCATCTGCACTTTTCTTATATTTATATGGAATGTTGTAGCCAGAGTGCATTGAACAATAAATCTAAGATAAACAGATTCATGGTTGTGGATTAAACCACTTATTACATGGTTTCATATGTATATACGTCACGTCTATTTATTTATAAAGTTGAAATTATTATGTGAAAAGTAAAAAACTGCAAAGTAAGGTTAGGGACATATGACTATACAGCAATTGTTTGTACAATTCAGGGGTCATTTACCTAAAATGTTGAAAATGCAGAATGCAACAATTGACCAATAAATATAATGTATTGTGGTGAGCTGTGGACTAATTTTGGTCAGTTCCAAAAGATAAACTGTCAGTTCGAGCATTATTTTTGGGGATATTTTAGTGACCTTTCCTGTCTGTTACATTGCTATGCTAGTAGGTGGTGACAAGTGATGAGTCATTTAATCATTCGTTTAAAAAATTTATCCAGAAATGATTTACTAATTCTCCTCCTAGATTTCTCAAACTTTCAAAACAAATTACAATGTGGCCGTGGTTTACTAATTTGTTATGCCAATTAAAAAAATAGACCTTAGTTAAATAAATTGACACTGTGTTCTAACTAAACGCGACAAGATTCCAGCGACAAGCAATCTGGGTGTCCAAACCGCGACACAACAGATTATCTACTGTCATATATGAGAGTCATTAAATGATTGTTCTGATTTATGAAACAACATTGATTAATTCAGGAAATACACAAGCCAACACATGAGTAAATCACTGAATAATTTCCTCAAAAACTGATTCATTTAAACAAAAAAACTGATAAATTCAGCAACTGTAATGTCCCATGTCTGTATGGTCCTGTTTTCCCCTGTCTTTGTATTTTTGGTTCAGTCCTGTTTTGGTATTTCCCGTCATGTTATCATTAGTTCATTCTGCTCACCTGTTTTTCCCAGCTGCCCTCACTTTAGCTTATCAGTTTGTATATATTTATATATTCCTGTGTCTTTTGAGTTCAGATCGTTCGTGGTTGCAGTCTTGTGAGTGTCCCAGGTTTTGTTTTGTTGACGCTGCCTCGTCAGCTTTTGTTTTGATTGTGTCCTGGTTCTATTAAATGTCTGCATCGAAGCTCTTCGTCTCCCCGGATGTGTATGTTGCCGCGCAGGCAGGAGCAGCCGGCAGAGAACGCCCCCCTTGTCACTGAATGCGCACATCTTCGCAGACTCCGGTCCAACCCCTATTGCTATTCCGTGATGCGGAATACAGCTCTGGTTTCGCTGTCAGGAGAGCCTGAATTCACGACGCCTGAGTCAGAACTCGAACACCTGCCGGCCAAAGGGGAACTAGCACCACAGCCTGAATTCACGCTGCCAACGCTGGTGTCACAGTCTGAGTTTCCGAGGCCAGCGCCAAAGCCCAGAAGACACCTGCCAGTTAAAAGGGTGTCAGAACCAGTGCCACAACTCGAGTGTCCACTGCCAGAGCCACAGCCAGAGTCTGCCACACTGCCAGAGCCAGAGACCTCCAGAGCGCCTTCCAGATCGTGCACCTCCTGAGCGCCCCCAGGTGAGCTTCCCCAAGAAAATGTTGGTGGGGGTGCAGTAGGGTGTGGATCATGGAAAGGGTGGGCGGGACAGGGGTTTGGATTTGGACTATTCTTGAGCTGCCACAGCCGGTACCTGATCCGCCATGGCCAGCCATGGCTCCTGACCCATGGCCTCCTGAGACTCTTGATCCCCATGGCCTTTAAAGACTCCTTATCCGCCATTGCCTGCCAAGGCTCCTGACTCAGGGCCTCCAGAGACTTCTGATTTGCCCTGGCACCCCTCCCTCCCCAGTGATAGTTCCATTTTTCTGTTTATATGTTTGTACCTACGGCGCAGGTGCACCTTTCCAGAGGGGGGTGTACTGTAATTTTCCATGTCTGTCCGGTCCTGTTTTCCCTGTCTTTGTATTTTTTAGTTCAGTCCTGTTTTGGTATTTCCCGTCGTTATGTTATCATTAGTTCATTCTGCTCACCTGTTTTCCCCAGCTGCCCTCACTTTAGCTTATTAGTTCTTTAGGTATATATTCCTGTGTCTTTTGATTACAGATCGTTAGTTGTTGAAGTCTCGTGAGGTTTTGTTTTGTTGACGCTGCCTAATCAACTTTTGTTTTGATTGTGTGCCGAGACCCGCCGTTCGAGGACTTTGCTAATGAATACTATCGACTATCTGAACGGTCGGGTCTCTGCGATTCGGTGCTCGCAGCTGAGTTCTACAGCATGGCTCGGGGACTTTCACCAGTGGAGCTACCAGATGTAAGAGACATGCCATGGAGGTCGCCGGTGTTTTTATGTTTGGTGACAGTATGCTCGCGGATGTGTATGTCGCAACGCAGGAGCAATTCTAGAGCCTGCTAGAGCCACTGCCAGAGTCTGCCATGCTGCCAGAGCATGAATTCACAATGTCAGAACCAGACTCCGAGTCCCCAGAACCAGAGCCCGAATTCACGACGTCTGAACCAGAGCCTGAGCCCGGCCCTCCAGAGTCGGCTGCGCATCCAGTGCGTCCTCCAGAGTCGGCTGCGCATCCAGTGCGTCCTCCAGAGTCGGCTGCGCATCCAGTGCGTCCTCCAGAGTCGGCTGCGCATCCAGTGCGTCTTCCGGAGTATGCGCATCCAGTGCGTCTTCCGGAGTATGCGTCTCCAGGGCGCCCTCCAGATCCAGCGCCTCCTGAAAGCTCTCCAGTGTGCCCTCCAGAGCGCCTTCCAGAATGTTAAATTCCTGTAATGTTCCATGTCTGTCCAGTCCTGTTTTCTCCCTGTCCTTGTATTTTTTGGTTCAGTCCTGTTTTGGTATTTCCCGTCATTATGTTATCATTAGTTCATTCTGCTCACCTGTTTTCCCCAGCTGCCCTCACTTCAGCTTATCTGTTCTTTATGTATATATTCCTTGGTCTTTTGAGTTCAGATCGTTCGTTGTTGAAGTCTTGTGAGTGTCCTAGGTTTTGTTTTGTTGACGCTGCCTCGTCAGCTTTTGTTTTGATCGTGTCCTGGTTCTATTAAAAGTTTGAATCGCAGCTCTTCGTCTCCTCTGCTCTTTGTCCCACTGAGAGGAGCGGCACACATCACACCCCAACGGGCTCACACATGACACTTCCATTACAGACAATATGGTTTGGTGAGGAAGGAATTCCTTAATCATACTATAAGAGATTTTTCACAACACTTTTTTTTATATAGTGATCACAGATGTGAAGAATACTACATGCAGTAAAAATACAGACCTCCAGCTACCATATGACTGACCTTTTTTACCTTCTTACCAGGTTAAAGGTCAACTTTGGAGAGCTTGGACTTGATACGGAAAACCTTCATGGGTACATGTGAAAGTGTTCCCAACCACAGTAAGTTGCTGAACTTTGCATCTTGGTTGTGTTGTACAATTTAAGTAAAAGAAGTTTTCAAACTAATTTCGGGTGGAAGGGCTGACAATTAGTCACAGCTGGCACCATTTACTAATCAATCCCGCTTCCTTCGTAAGCCAATCCGATCCTCACCTCGTCGCTATAAATAGTATAGTTTCCTTCCCTTCCGTATCTCGTTTTGCATTCCCACCACCTTCCCGTTCCTTCGTTCGTTTCTTCCCCGGGGGCACGCAGGGTTCGAGCTGGACTCCGAGCCACGCCCTCCTTAGGGTTCTCGCTAATAGGGCTTGGGGTTCACCGAACTCCCGGCTCACCCCCGACAGCACGCCAAACATGCTATTTTATTACGACTAATGAGGAAGCGCGAACGTGAAACAATATAGTAGTAATATGTATATTTAAGGTAGTAATATGTACTTTTATGGTACTATTATGAACTGTTCAGGGATACAGAAGGGACAAAGGTGTCACTTTGGGGGTTACTGCTTCAGTGACAATTGACAGTATTTTCTTCTGGTACAACATTTTGTTCCGAGAGTAGTCAGGTGCTAGTAAATACTGGATGCCTGTGTAGAGATCGGAATAGTGATGTAATATGAGATAAATTCTGGAGGTTTAAACACTCAGGCTAATTGAGCGCTTTGGTTATGACAAGAAAAGCTGTTTTGGTAGAGTGAGAGATTTGATCATTCACATCCTCATTCAGAGTTGTCAGCGGGTCATTACTGGCAAAAACATTCTAAGTTTGGTTAAATACAGTACATTGTGCTCCAGAGATTAAGCCACAGACAGAGGAAGACAACAAGGCAGGAGATTCTGATGTTAGAATGAGGTTCTGCAGGCATCTGGCGGCACACCACTATTAAATCATTGTGAAATAGAGTTAAGAACATAATGGAAAACACTTTGTTTCAAGCAGACTGTCAGTGGTGGTGTGGATGGCAATAAAGTTGAGGAAGATTGTAAGTGAATAATTATTAGACACTTCATCCAATGAAACTTGAAATGCATTTATTTTAAAAAAACATTAATATTCACACTTTATTTATATTCACACTTTAAAATTTAGAGATTGTTTATATATATATATATATATATATATACATAGGCCTAAAGACAACATATGCAATGGATTCTTAAGTAACAGACTCTCTTCTGAAAAAATAGGTTCACCTAACTGTATTGACTGTGCACTTTTAGTGTAATTACTGTACAATCTTAAAAGGACATACAGTAAAAAACTAACAGACAAACAAAAAAAACTAACAAATAATAAACTTAAGCAACTTAAGTTTAAAAGAAAGACAGCTTTATGGCTATGTTTCTATTGTTAGATTTTTTTTAGTTTGTAATAATGTTAAATTAAAAGTTTTAATTTAAAGTTGAAATCATTATGTCGGTTTCAATTGAATAACATACTTATCATAATTTGAACTGTTGTGTGTGTGTTGGAATGTATAAAGGTTTATTTTAGTTTACCATAGATACTTGTCAGTGCATTCTGCAAAAACTTTAACCATATTTTAAAGACCTCAAAAGTAATTATGAAAATACATTTAAACCTATAACTAAATCATACTTAAGTACAGCATATTGTTTAGCTAATTGCATTGACTATAAATTTAAACTATAATTTTGTTTGCAGTTAACACACAAAGTGTGCAAAATATTACATTTAATTTCCCCTTAAGCATCCACAAGTGTTGTTTCAAATTTAAATTTTTCTTGTTCTAGTTATTTCCTACATTAAAGAATGATGGTCACCTTTTAATGTAGCAAAAACATCCTAAACAGTGTGTATTGTGCTGGATTAAAATACTGGATAAAAGCAAATGTGGAAGAGCACAAAGACACACAGCGGCTATCCAGAGTCCACATTTAAACATTGAGACGTGCACCATAATATCAAAGTGTGCTTTGAGAACACTCTCATTACAGATGTGATCAAAACCAACATTTAACTTCACTTTATGATGCGTCTGTGTGCCAACAGGGTAAAAGAGAGGAAGAGAAAAAAAGAGATGTGTGCCTTCAAACTGACCAAAAGAATAACACTAAACCAGCAGTGAAGTCTCGATGTGGGCTGCGCGCCATGCTCTGATTACTGTGATCTTTCATGAAAATAAATCTTTGTTCTGCTACGTCTCTTCATACAGTATATGTGTGTGTTACGAGGGCTTCTCTAATCTATGTTCCACCTCATCAAAACATTGCAGAATGAATCACAACCTGGTGGCCACAAAAATGACTCAAACAGCTGTTTATTTTCATTTCTATGTTTACTCTGGATGAAGTGCATATTTTAAACTGTTTTGTTTGACCCATTATAAAATTTCCATTGGTAGGATATGAATGATTTCTTAGTTTGTGCAGTTTCTATGAATACAGTACCTGTTTTATAGTCCTAAGTATAAAAGTGCTTTGGCAGACATTGAAGAACGACGTCTTTGGATTTTTAGTACAGTAGATGTAAGCAATTTATCATTTCATGCAGTTAAAACGTTTTAGGGTCATTTAAGTGAAGATGAAATGAAAAGTATCAAATGATGAAAAATGTAGCTCTTCTCATTTTGTGTTATAGTTGTTGTTTTTTTACCATAGACTGTAAAAAAGCCAAATAGTTCTCAGTATGGCTGCTGACAGCTTGCAAAAATGACATCATTTGGAGCTAGAGTCTATGCAGTAGAGACCGTGAGGTGGAGCCGTGGAATCAAAGTCCTGCCCAAACTTCCGCAGACCCAATCACAAGCTCACAATCATGACACCACACCCATTTTGTATAGCATCAAATAACTGGTTTAAAGCAAACGTAAAAAAAAAAATACACTTGAACATAAATCAGCATGAAAGGAACTACCTAAAATGATGGAAACCATCTTTAGAAAAAAAATATGTGAAGTGTAACTATTTAGTTTGTCTCACTTCCCATTAGATTGCATGCAGAGGGAGGGGTTTATGACCAATACTGCAGCCAATCACCTGGGAGCGATCGACAACTGATGGCTTCACTTTTCAAGTCTCTGTTAAGTGTCGTGGTTGTGGTAAAAATACTGACATAGGATATAGCGAAAAGGTGCTTTTGATCTCCAGAAAGGCTTCAAAACACGCATAACATTCAAAGATAACATTAATCACGGACAAAGGGAAAACAAAACAGACAGGGTATAAATATACACAGACATAATGATCCGAACAGAAAACAGCTGGGGAACACAGAGGGAGACTAATTAACTAATAATCACAGTAATGACAAGAACTACCAAATAAGGGCAAATGTAGACACGTGGGGAAAAACCAAAACACACCACACAAAATATGTAACAAAAATACGTCTCATGAGGCACACCCGTTTTTAACCAACACAGTCTCACAACCAATTCATATGTATTCGTACGAGGTCCCAAATTCGTGCTAATTTGTACTACGTACTAATTTGTACGACCTCACTTGTACAATTTTGTACGATTTCTCCCTAATGTCTTCATGTTTAAAAGCCCATTCCGTTTGTCTTGTCTTTTGTTGGATTATTGAAGGTATTTTGAGTTTGTTTCTGTTCCCTGTATTTTGTGAGTAATCTTTATTAAATCAGCATAAGTAAATGACCTGTCCTGTCTTCACCTGCCAGCATCAACACGAGAGCGTGACAGAATAATCCAACCACAAAATACAAAATGGAGTGGGAGGCCAGTTTCCACGACCTACTTCGGCTGGACCTGCTGTTTGGGAAGTTTGCGGACGAGTTTTGTCAGTTGGCGCGAGTATTAAATCTTCTGGACGAAGAAATCATCCAGTTTTTCCGGCTCGGGTCCCGGCGATACCTCCCGGAGGATCTTCTGGACAGCGCGGGACAGAGATGGCAAGAGGTGATTCTCCAGTGTGTGAGAAACCACTTGGCCCGAACTGAGGACTGCTCACCCACTTCCACATCGTTGGCAGAATGCTGATCTTCACCTTAACGCGCAGCGCTAGAGCCTTCACCTGAGCACGCAATGCTAGAGCCTTCACCTGAGCGCGCAACACAAGAGCCTTCACATGAGCGTGCATCGCAAGAGCCTTCATCGAGTGCGCAACGCAAGCTAAATCCCACCCTACCACACACTTCTGCTCTCTGCCTCGCCGTCGAATGACAGTCCTGCCACTCACCCACAACTCACCATCCAGCCAGGGCGAGCCACACAGGACTGCCATCCTCCGGCATTATCTGGCTCGGGGTACTCCTCGACTTCTCCTCCAGCCTCCGAAGCCAGTACTCCACCTCAGCCCTCCGACCTGTTGGCTTCGCCATGGACCTTGGCTTCCTCCTCTCCTTCAGGGTTCGTCCATCCACTAGCTCCACTGGGCTCGGTCTTTCCCCAGCTCCTCCTTGGTCGGTCGGTGTCCATCCGCCGCCTCTGGACTCTATTCCTCCGGCTGCGCCTCGTCTCTCCGTCCTGCTGGCTGTGTCAGGCCCCTCCCTTCCTGGGGGGGTGGGGGTGTAATGTAACACCCCTTTGTTTCTTGTTTACTATCTGTCACTGTTTAGTTTTGTTTTTGTTTTCACTCTTCCTGTGTTTCCGTATTTGGTCTTGTTCCTGTCCTTGTTTAGTTAATTAGTTACCCATCCCACCTGTGCTCCTCACCTGTCCTGATTTCTCCCTAATGTCTTCATGTTTCTTCAGGCATCTTCAAAAGCCTGTTCAGTTTGTCTTGTCTTTTGTTGGATTATTTAAGTTACTTTGAGTTCGTGTCTGTTTCCTGTATTTTGTGAGTAATCTTTATTAAATCAGCATAAGTAAATGACCTGTCCTGTCTTCACCTGCCTGCATCAACACGAGAGCGTGCCACAGTGGTGCGTATTATCACACACCATTTTGTTGAGCTTATGAATGCAATGGCCAATCAAAGGCATTCAGATGAATCATTGCTGTAATTGAGTTGTGACTAAATTGTGCTCTCTCACAAATTCTCTCATCATAAACAAATTGCAGATGTTTTTTTTTTTTTTTTCATTTCCGTATGAGTAAATCTAAAAGAATGTTTGAAACAACTCACAAACACACATTTGTATAAACTCTTTTCTAAAGATCTTTTAAATTGCTAAAGCTGTGAATTTAAATGCAGTAATGTCTAGGTTACGAACGTAACCCACATTCCCTGAAGGAGGAAATGGAGAGGTTACATATGGGAACTCTCCAGAAAGACCAATTGCTTCTGAGCTTTATACAAAAGGCCAATGAATATTGGCGTGCACTTGATTGCGCTCAGGTGCACCTCATCACTACGTGAGAATAAGAGGACACAAGAGCAGTGCACATGCAGCATCAGCTGCAAAGGCCGGCATCAGTGCGACCTCAGAGTCATGGCAACGAAAGTGTAACATATCTGTTCCCTCCTTCAAGGAACGTGGGTTACGTTCCCTTTCAGTCTAATCACTTCGACGTTACATCCATGAACACCCATGGAAAAGGCCACGGCCCTTAAAGCCGTGCTACGCGGAGACCCCCTGCTGACAGGCGCGAAGCTTTTTCAAGTTTGTCAGCAGAGAGTCTGCATGTAACCTTCCCCAACATCCTGGGGGCCAGATTGGGGCCCCACAGGGCTGCCAGTAGTACTGAAGCAAGTAGTTGGAGGAGCAGAGCACATGACTTAACACAGTTCTTGCATGTGGAATTTCGGGAAATTTAATATGTTGATAAGATTATGGATATAATTGAAGGGAGACACAGCCTTCTGGCTGACTGTGGAATTTTGAGTTTTGTAGCTACACCTACTGGGAGAAGGAGACCAAGAGGAAACACAGCCGGAGCTACTCCACTCTAGCTCCGACTGTGGGGCAGGGAGGACTCAAGTTCACTTAGTTAAGGAAACACTGAAATAAGGCGCATGGATCCGGTCTTCCACTCACCTGCTGTCTTCAGTGCAGACGCGGGAGGACACGTCCTCTACATGGAGGTTGTAAAACCTGGTGAAGGTGTTGGGTGTCGCCCAGCCCGCAGCCCTACAGATATCTGCTAGAGAGGCACCATGAGCCAACGCATAGGATGAGGCAAAACTCCAGGGAGATGGCTAACAACTTGAGGCAATTGATATGCCAAGGCAGCTGGATGCCTGTTCAGGGGCCAGAAGCTGCCTGCCTGTTGCATACAGCACTCCAACCCGTGGATGAGGCATCCGTGTTGACGACGACATGTCTGGAGACCTGTCCCAGGGGTACTCTGACCCGGAGGAAAGCAGGGTTGGTCCAGGGGCTGAATAGGCAGTGACACTGCGGGGAAACGCCAATCTGGAGTGTGCCATGCCCATTTCGGGACTCGATCGTGTAACCATCCCTGAAATGGTCTCATATGAAGCTAGTCCAGCGGTGTGACCGCAGTTGCAGCTGCCATATGCCCCAGGAGCCTCTGAAAAGTTTTGAGAGGAACCGCTGTCTTGTGCCTGAATGTATCTTGGCATTTCAGCATGGCCTGTGCTCGCTCGCTGGTGAGGCGGGCAGTCATTTCGACTGAGTCCAGCTCCATACCGAGATAAGAGACCCTCTTCACTGGGGAGAGTCTGTGAACCAATCCTTGCTCTGGATGCATGTTAGTATGCGCTTCGGAGTGAGCATTTTGAACAGCAGCTTGAGAAGGGACCGATTCAAAGCTCTCAGATCCAGGATGGGTCCACCGCTCTTTTTGTGCACAATGAAGTAAGGACTTTAAAACCCTGACCTCATCTCGGCTGGAGGGACAGGCTCGATTGCGTCCTTCACCAGTAGGACAGCAACCTCTGCATGCAGGATGGCAGCATCGCTGTCCGAGTGGACAGTGGTATAGCGGATGCCGTGGTACCTAGGTGGGCGCCTGGCGAACCGAATCGCATAGCCAAGGCGTACTGTCCGTATCAACCACTGCGAGGGGCCGCATCTCTGGCTCCCAGAAAGGGTGCCCCAGCAAGGGGCACCTCCAAACCGATTCCTGCCGCATCGTGGAGAAGCATAGCTGACGGTTCGGCATCCACTGCGGACGGGGTAGAAAGCTGCCTCAACGTGTTCTTGGCCCAGACACGTGAGGCAATGATCATGTCTGTCTGAAGAGGTAAGGAAACTTCCGCACCCGAAACTCATGGTCGCATCAACATTCTGGAGAATGTTTTTACCAACTATGGAAAAATACCAACAACTTCTCCTAACGCAAGTCGAGGGGGTCTCCAGCTCAGAACGGCGTAGGCTCTGAAGCAAAAAGCTGCATGTGCACTGTGCTCGTGCCCTCTTATACTCACGTAGTGATGAGGTGCACCTGAGCACAATCAATCACAACACAATCAAGTGCACGGCAATATTCATTGGCCTTTTGTATTAAGCTCAAAGGCAATTGGTCTCTCTGGCGAGTTTCCATATGTAACGTTGAAGCGATTCGACTGAAAGGGTAACTGTATTTTCTGTTAAAAGGAAGACAAAACATTAGTCATGTCATTGGCCAGTCACTTCTATACCATTTTTGTGGCTTACACTGTTCTCTTTAACGTAGGCAGAAATGATTCAGCATGTTTTAATTTAAAGCAGTGACACAAATTTACTGCTTTTATTACCTGCAGAAAGCATCTCATTTACTTTTTAAAAAATACCTTAGAGATCTATCTTCTCATGTTCAAAGGGCTAATAATCTGTACTTATGACCCAACAATAAATTTAACAAGAGCTTATTACCCTCAAGCAACATACTGACTCCCTTCATCTTCGGTTTCACACTGCAGTCCACTGTAACAGTTTAACCTAACGAAGAAGTGGAAGCACCTCTGCTCTAAATCACTTCTCACACTCAACACTCTGTGTAATTTCATATTTCAGAATTATTAGTCAGCTGCTGTCAGAATAAACCAAAACGGCAATGCAATCATTTTAACAAACCTGAACACATTAAACTATATGACAAATATATTTTATATTTTTCTTACTTGATTATACATTTTTGGCAAATGTCTGCAATCTAAATTGCTGTATATAAAATAATTGTAAACATCCATTGCATTTCTGTGCTTTTACTGTATGACAAGTTTACTGTATGACAACAATCTCACGTTTATTTGTATTCCAAAATAATTTTTAGATAAAACATGTAAGCCTAAGACTAAGCTAATTACTATTGGCCTTGTTTTAGTCCTGATTTAATGCAGAATGTAACTGTTTGCATTATTGAAACACTATTTTCCTGTTTAACCATTAAATCTGTATTGTATGAATTATTATACAAATAAAGGTTAGAAAAGTATTAACTGCATGGCTTTTGCACCAATATACTCTTAACTGGTTGCTTATTAAAAGTAATTACAGTAGTGATGGGGTGCTTTAACGGATCTAAAATATGGTAGAATAGGGCATTAATATGTGCTTTATAAGTAGCCAATATGCTAGTAACATGCATGCTAATAATCAATTAGTTAATAGTGAGAATTGTTTCTTAAACTAGAGTGTCATGTTTTTTCATAGGGTTAAACTTTTTTATTAAAAATACAGTTAACTAACACAATAAAACTAAATAATAATAAATAATAATTCAGTTAATAAATAAAATCTTCATATACAGTTATTTTAATTTGTTTCAAAATAAAGTTAAATCAAAGGAAGAAAAGTATAGCATAAGGAGAGTTAAACCAGGGTGGTGGCTCAGCGCTCTTTATTTTCATAGGATTTTTGGAGCAAAAAGTGTCCCAGCTGTTTTTAGCGCAGTGGCCGGGTGAGGTCAATGGGTTTATGTAGCCTAAAAGAGAGCGAGAGGGTGAAATATCGGAAATTGAGCTCACGAAAAGAATGTTTGCCATTTTATTCTCACAATCCCTGCTCAATTCCTTTCATTTCATACACTATACCACAGTGTGTGTGTGTGTGTGATGTCTTTCCAGATGTTGTGGACACTCTCACTGTTTGTTAGAGACCACACACTGAGACGACACAAGAAAGGAAGGAGAACTCAACAGACTAAACGCCGAGATGATTGTGAACATCACATTAAACAGCTTGCTGTGGTCTAGTAGCTTTGAACTTCTGCTCACACACCGCTCAAACATTCTCTGGTTCGCTAAAACCCACAAAGAGGAGACCAGCTGAACTCCCAGCAAATGACTGAGGATTCCTTTGCACTATAACTCAGAAGAACAGGCTTAAAATAAGAAATCTGTCCAAAAGATTAGAGCTATAGGCTCATGCTGAAAGAAAATGAGAACTTTAGAAGATGAGGTCTGTTGTATCCGTTCTTAATAAGATGTTTAGGTAATAGGGGATCAGATTCATTGCAGCTCCAGGCAATTCAGAAAATGTTGTTAAACTCCTGCTGACAGTTTTATTTCCAAACAAATGCAGAGAACTCTCAGACCCTCTTATGTGGAGTTTTGTAGATGGTTCAAGTGAAATAAAGCTTTTGAGGTTCAAAATAGTCAACTCAAATCCTTCAAGAGTTAATTTTTGTTCATCCCGATCCACCAGACTGATCCAGTCATCAAGTTCAAGTCCCTACTCTGGTCATAGCAACAGCTCACATGGCAAGAATACAGGTAAAAAAAAGGTCACACAAAGCTATGGTACTGTATGACTTCAGAGGAGGTAGAATTAGGGTTGCCAAGTCTGTGGTTTTCCTGCACTTTTTAAACGGTTGTCACAGGTTGATATTTTTATACTGTGGTTTGAAGGTTTGACATATTAGACAAATTAGATTTGAATGTAAGGATTTTTGAGCTACTAACAGGAATAGGTGTAGCATGGGAAAGCTTCTCTTGTGCATGATGTGATTATGCTGTATATAAATAAACCTGTAACTTCTGGTCTAGGGTCAGTGTACTCTTCCCAAAACCAGAACTTATTATACTGTATGTGAGAAAGGAAAGCCTGGGTCAGGGCACAAGATGGCTGCCACCCCTGAGCCCCTACGCAAGGTGGCTGCAACTCCAGAGCCGCGATGCAACTCGTTAGATCACCTAGAGCCCCACCAAATCTCTGCTGACCAGCCAGAGCCACAGCACAAGATGACTGCCAACCCTGAGCCAGTACACAAGATGGCCACCAGCCCAGAGCCACAGCGTCAGCACAAGACGGCCTCTACTTCAAAGACCCAGCCACAGACCAAGATGGCTGCTACCTCAGAGCCTCGACCCACAACGTTCACTAATTTCTAGAAATCCTACGCAAACAACATCTATCTCAACATGTAAAACAACCATTCAACCATAAAATGTGCGAGTTTCATGAACTTACCATTGTTTGTTTCAATGTTCTTTTTATATTTCTGGGAGTACATAGATCTGGATTTTTCAACTTCCGGAAGCATGCTGAAGTTTGAAATGCCCTAGGTAACTTCTGATTGGTCAGATTTCATGGTGTCGCTATTTGTGACGTAGACTAATATCCACTGATTGGCTGGGAGAAATACATGTGCTTCCACAAGCTCATGGAGAGCCATTTAGGTTAAAACAAGGTTAAGACATCTTGATGATGGATTTGATTTTTAAAAACACAGATTTTGACTACTCAAGATGTTACAGGAGTGTTGTGGATTATTGTGATTTTTATCAGCTGTTTGGATTCTTATTCTGAATGCATCCAT
This sequence comes from Enteromius trimaculatus, assembly GCA_032361065.1. NCBI lineage: Eukaryota > Metazoa > Chordata > Actinopteri > Cypriniformes > Cyprinidae > Enteromius > Enteromius trimaculatus. Next base: position 196,527 of record JAUMHP010000028.1, read on the forward strand.
TCACTGCAGAGGATCCTTGCTGAACCATGATGTAAATGTCAAAATTTCTCAAGAAACCAACTTTTCATAAAACTTTAATCTTTGGGTGAACTCTTCTTTTAAGATTAAAAGATTACAGTCAGTTTGTATATTCTTGAATATTTGTATATTTCAAGAGTTCACGCTTTCCTCATAGTAAATAAAATAGGGAATTTGGCGTGCTGTCTGGGGAGCGAGCCGGGAGAATGGCAAACTCCGAACCCTAATGGTTAGAACCCTAGCGTGGGTAAGGGTTCTGCGTTCGGCTCGGTCTCCGTCTGCCCCCCGCGGAAGTTGTGAATCAAATGGAAAAAAAGCAGAGAAGGGGCAGAGATGGGTGCACAAATGCGAGATACGGGAGAAGGGAAGCCGGGATATTTATAGTGAATATCATGTTCAGCTGGAGATGCCAGTCTGCTGATGGCACTCCAGCTCCAGCAAACTGTTTTATGTCTGTTTTCACCTATTGGACTAATTATCAATGACCTCATGTCTATGCCTACCTTGTCTGCTGTATTTGTATAAATATAAAGTATAAATACCCCGGATATCCTTTTGTTAGTCGCTCGTCAATGTTCTGTGTTTCTCTGCCTTTCTGGATCTAGACCCAAGCCTGCTCTCGGACTCTCGCTCTTGCCTCGCTCCTCTGGACACTGTTTGCCTCATCGCCTGACCCTCTGCCAAGAACTCGGATTATTCTCTTGCCTTTGATTCTGATATCCCCGTCTGCCGTTATCAAGCTTGCAGCCTGTTCCACTCTGTGTGTGTGTGTCTCCAATAAATTGTTGCATATGGATCCGTACGCACTCCCGTGTCTCAATCGTTACAGTGAAGAGAAAATTATTTGATTGGGTGTGAATTAACGAGGGGATGATTAGATCAGGGTATCTGCACATTTTTTATATTCAAATTCAATGACTTTTAAGACCTTTTCAAGACCTCTATGAAGAAAAATTAAGACCATCACGGCGGCAAAAA
>JAUMHP010000028.1:200261-216204 GCA_032361065.1 Enteromius trimaculatus
CATTTCGCCCTAGAATTAATTTAATACCACCATTTACAATTCCAGACTTTTCAATACTTTTCAAGGCCTTAAAAAACTTAAAAACAATTTAAGACTTTTTAATACTTTTCAAGGATCCGCGGGGACCCTGTTAGATGGTGGGCTGCCAGCCGTGCGTGATTAATTCGTCCAGCGATCCCCTCGAAATTATGTTATTTGCAAAACATTCACTTAAAGTATACTGAAAGTATACTAAAGCATAGGAAAGCAATGTCCACTTGATGTTAATTTTGGGCAATCTGTTGTTTTTGTTTGTAACAGACTTGATAACCCTGCTTGGATTGTAACATTTTTCAAGGTTTAACAGTCCTAATTCTCTGTAAATATATGAAACAGACACATTTATCTAAATTTCTCCTTTTGTGGTTTTTGGAATGACATGAAGGTGAATAAATAATGAAAGGGTTTTAATTATAGAGAAACTCTTCTTTTAACAAGAAAATCTCAGAGAATATGAACAGAATACAATGTAGTGGGCAAAAGTTTCAAAGAACTTCTAATGACAGAACAGACATAGAATCCAAATCTCTGAAGTCAGGGGGAAAAAAGCTCTTGGAGTGATCAAACAAGGTTTAAGACAAATTTCTAAGAGACTGATTGATGACAAATTGTGGTTCATTTGTTTTATTCTACATTAAAGAGCGCAGAAAAGCCTGATACCATAAAGCTCTCATCATCTGTAAACTCAACCAGTGACTTCATTTCTCTGCACGTGGCATTGGGCTTATAGAAATACAAGCGGTAAACCAAGCTTGTATAAAACAGTACATTTTACTGTTCTCATAGCCAGTTCAACCCAGCAGAGTGTGTGTGTATTGAATATACTGGGTGGATCCAGAGATTAGGAAATGCAACAATGAAGACTGCTACTTGAGTAGGGGGTGTGACCGTGTGTGACCTCAGTTCAGAGTCTTTAATTTACTTCTTGATTATAGTCTCTTTCTGTCTTTGGATTTGGATGAGTGCATATGTAGGCCTATATGCATAAGGAATGGGTATTCATCTTCTCCTGCTTGCCTCATTGAAGGTGAAATTGCATTTTTTTGTCTGTTTATATATAGCATTTATGTGATTTAGCAGTAAACAATAGAGTTCGCTAAGCATCTGTGACTCAAAGTGCATACAGTAGATAACAGCTCTGTTCCAAAACCTACATAGACATCTACCTCAAGTACCTAAGTGACTGATTTTTAAAAGGTTTTATGTAGGCAGAAAGTATGAATATAGAATATAAAATTTTTCATTAAAAAAAATAAAAAGATGTCATCCATTGTCATGCCTACACAGTTAGCTGATCCGGAATCAGCCGTTCGCGATAGCTTGTTCTCAGTCACTGGAGTATTAATTGAGGTCACGTGGCGGCAATCAGTAACCCTGTATAAAAGCCAAACAGTTCAGAAGCTCTTGGTTGGTGATCGAGGTAACTTCCCGCACCTCTTAATCCTTCTGCTTCAGTCTGACTGAAGAGGAAGAGGAGCTGAGCTACACTCACCTGCACCGAGCACTTTAGAGCCTATAACCAGTTGTGAGCGTAAGATACTGAACTCAACCTTTGCTTGTATACTCACCTGAATTACTTACCTGTGTGATGTGTCCCTGTAGTCCAATTCTACGATCGGCTTTGCTTCTGCTGCAAGCTACTGAGCATGTGGAGCTGTACCTGTGACGCTCACCTGAATGCCTGCTTTACACTTGCTGGAAACGAAGAGCTGGTTTTCTCCTGCATATCACAGATAAATTCACCACAGAAACTAACTTGTTCACCTTTATTGTGTCCAGGCGACGAAGAGGGTCCTAAAGAAAACTAAGAGTGGAAACGATCAGTCATCAGCTTGAAAGTATCCTTCAGCCCTGCTCATACACACTAAAGGGAGTCGAACAGAGGAGCGATTCGGAGATCGCAGCACTAGCAATCTGGAGAGCGCTAGTGTCTTCTCTTTCAGTTATACCCACCATCCAAGTTATTACTCTTCCTCACATTATACACGAATTGAATTGTTGACTTTCAACTTTGTCTCCTGGTTCTTCGAACAGAACGTTACATCCAAGTTTAAATGTTACAATTTTAAGTGCCCTTATTATGGATTACGACATGTTCATTTTTTGGGAGTCCCCAACAACAGATTGAAATGCATGCAATGTTTAAAAAAACAAAAAAACGTACTTTGTCTTTAAAATATGCTTTTTTTTTTTTAAACCTTACTTGCTCAACGACTCCAAAATATTCACTCTGCAATTCATTCTTCTAAATCCCTCCCTTGCATGTTGCTAATCTGCAGTAATCGGTTGATTGGTCTCAGTGCTGCTTTGTTTACAGAGCTACCAGGGAAACAGATATTTTACTGAAATAAAAGAAGAATTAATTAGCATTTTCATTCAGACCAACGTGAAAATACCAAAAAAATGGGAGGGTAACATGTTAACCTTTAATTTTGATGTCAATGTGAAATGCACTTTCAGATTTAAAACTTTGTCGGATGTTTCCATTTATTTAGGACTATGTTTTTCTGTAACAAATGGGACTGACAAGGTGGATCCATGTTCATGCTTTTATTTACTGGCATGGTTAAACAAAGGCAGGGTTGAATGGCAGCAGACAAGGATAGCAAACAGCGTAAAGAATATCGAGATGGCTAGCGAGGGTCGGTCGATTGGCTAACAGAGTCCAAAGGGGCAAAACGGAGAATAATCCAAGGTCGGTACAGAGATAAATCAAACAAGGAAAACAAGAGACAGGGTAAAACGCTTTGTTCGAGAGGAAACACTCACAATACGCAGTGATTAGACTTACAAACATGAACACTTTTAAAGGCGAGACAAGAGAGTTAACAAGGGCTGGAGCTAATCAATTGCCAAGGAAACTAACAAGACACAAACACAAGAGAAGCAAGGCGTAGTGGGAGACAAACATTCAAAATAAAGGTCCATATGACACTAAACTAAGGAAACACTGACAGAAAGCATAACGTGCACTGCATGAAATGTCTTTTAAAAAAAATGTAATATGGGCACCTTAATAAATATTGCTGCTCTGTGATAGCCTGTGTATCTATAGAAAATATTTGTAACAATTGTGAAATTCAGTGAGTCTCAAACAAGGACAAGGACAGTTTATTCCAGACAAGTCTGTTTACACACAGAATACGTAGATGGAAATAATTGTGTAGAAATACTCAGCAGGTTGCTGGAACAAATGTAAATCTGCCATTGTATTGTGAAACAAAATTTATATCTGTTTGTTGATAAAAAAACGGCAATGTTCAATATTTGCCTCTACTGTATGTGTCATGTTTGCATATAACAAATCTTTAACAGCAGATGGATTTTTATTACTGGTTAAAGAGCTCATTAGTCATTTCAGGCCAACAACAAAGGATCCGTGTGTTGAATTTGGCAGCTTACTCCAGGATGCTTGATACTAGAACTTGTGCCCCATGAGGGGGAGAAAAATAGTGGACAATAAAGTACAGTGTTATAGCATAATAAGATTTCTCAAGCACCCATTCATTATATTTGCACTTACAGTATAAAGGCCTCATTAAGCTCTGTTATAAGAATCATTTTGGTGAGAAGTAGTATTAAATTTGAAATCTGCTATTTTCCCTTTTTCTTTCCCACTGACACCATAACATTCAAAAAATGTCATGTGAGCTTTATTAAAAGAGTGAAAGCATAATTGTTTATTTAGTTATTTAAACCGCAAGTAGATGAATTAGAAGCATATACTGTCAGTGCAACAAATAAATTAATTCATATAGATTTAATAAATCTTCCCTAAGACAAAAATATCCATACAAAGTACAATAATATTAAACATTAAAATACATAATGCGGTTATTTTTATTTTTCAGTTTACAAGACCATCAATATATGGTATTGAACTGTAAACAAAAAACAAAACTGAAAAAAAAAAAACTTTTCCCCCTATGGGAAACAGACCAAACAAATCAGGCTTAAGAAACCATTATTTGAATAAATATATAACAGTATACAGTAAACATACATAATATAGTTACTGAAAACAAAATAGTATAGAATTGACAGCCTGTTTATAATGTAAAGAACAGTAAGTATCAAATGGAAATGGAACACAAATACGGAGTAAAAAAAACTAACACTTTTTAAAAAAACATTCCTGATTTCAGCGGGGCAGAGAAAGTAAGATTTGAGCACCGTTACAGACAGTAGTTTTGTTAAGAGTGTTAATCTCGGACCATCAGGAATCTTTTGTTTCTGTCTGTATTCATGTATTTGTCTGTATTTGTGTTTGGGTTTCCAAGAGGCTTTAATACAGCACTTGCCAGTGTAACAATGTGTTTGTCCGTCTGGTCACCTCCTCCTCCTCGTCTGGATCTCTGCGTTTCATTTAAGTCCACCACCCAAACGCAGAATGTACGCTATTTGTTGTTTTTTTACCTTGTCTCATTTTCTAATTTTCCTCCCACACAGTTTAACCGGAGCTCCCAGTGAGGGTGGAACCTGTAAGGTATCCAGTAGAAACGCAGCCGAGAGGTTTAATGAGAAAAACAGGTGGGAGCTTTGAGAAAATCACAGTGGCCTTGCATTAAAGATGACTGTGGAGGCCAAACAATAGTGGCTTTGTGAGGCCTCCTCCTCTCCTTTTCCCCCAAGGTTTTTAATCCCAAACCTCCACACAACTCCACATGAAATTACAGTGTAAGCGCAGGGATGGGTACCTCCATTGCATCATGGGACACCAGGTTAAGTCCATAACACTTAACTAGTTGCTTTTTTAGCATGCATAGCAATTTTAGCAATTTATTAGTACTAGTTAGCACATATTAATGCCTTATTCTACATGACCTTATTCTACATCCCTAATCCTACCCAAAACCTAAACTTAACTACCTTACAGCAATTTGGGAATATATCGAGGGAAAAGTCTTAGTTAGTAGAGATTAAGTGTTCTCTATTTTAGTGTTACTGTTCTGTCAAATCAAAGAGTGCTGACAGAGCCACTGACGTTAAAGGAAAAGTTCACCTATCATTATTTAGTACCTTTTTTTCTTCCATGGAACACAAAACAACACTTTTTTAAAAACTTTTAAAGCAAATCCATGTAAGTCTCTAAAATGTTACAAATTCACTATAAACGCATTGAAAAATAGTCCATATGCATTCCAATTCATTTAAAGCCATGCGATAGCTTTTAATTTATTTGAAACAGAAGCCATTTGTGATCAATGCCATTGACTTTTTCCCCACCATTGACAGAAACTTTCCAGCTTTTCATGATTTCACTGTTATTATAGAGGTACTTTAACACTTTTTGATAAAGCACTGAACGTCTGGAATCAAACACAGCTGAAGAGGGATAAACAAGCAGTTGTGTACGTAATGTAATGTGAACATCAAACATTACAGAATACAAACACTATACAAATTAAGGGAGTTAAATGCTACTGTATAAATACATTGAGTAGTTTAGAGGAGCAATACGTCATACAACTTTGGAAAGACATGAGGATGAGAATTTATGTCATTTTGACTGAATTATTCCTTCAGGCTCCCGCAGGGTAGTCTGAGAATCACAGTTTATATCAAGACTGGAAAGCACTGGAAAAGTGCTGAATGTCACAGTGTATCACTATATGGCCTCTTTATCAGGAAAATCAGTAGAATCATTTATGTTCTTGCCGTTGCACTCTACTGTTAATGCATGGGTCTGGTCATTTGATGTCATGTGGATTCCTCACAGATGTGCTTCATATGGCAGATGGAATATGTTACTGTTTGATGTAGGCCTGTTAAAATGAGGGATAGACACAAACATGTGTGATACGATGAGACTGAGATCATTTAACAGTATTTCTTCATGCTCTGCAAGGAACTCGTCTCATATCGTTTTCCATCTTTGTATGATATATTGGAAAGTTACCGTGATGTTTTGATGGAAACTTCTGAGTTATAGATTCTTGGATAGCTTGTCTCAAATGCACATAAAGCAAACAAGGCTGAAGTTGGACGAAGTTGGATAAAGGTTCTTGGCAAATGTGCGCTACCAGCATATGGCATTCCTCTCCTCAACCTTCAGACGCCACCTTACCTAAAGTGAACTACCTTGTTGCGATCTACATTCTCATTCTCATTCTTATCTACAACACATGTATCAAACATGTATGGAATGCAAAAAAAACCCTGCATGGAGGTTTCTGGTGAATTTGAAGATTTGTTTATTAAGGTTGGAGCTAAACTCTTTAAGGGTCATTGAATGCTATATTCACTTTTGTTGTTGTCTGAACATACACATACATCCTATAGGCTTATGATAAAAATCCACCTGTCCAAAATCCACCAGCTATTTTTTTTAAAATCCCCATTTTTAAAAATCCCCTTTCTCATATAAGGCTTTTCTAAAATTCCTGACATAATTATATAGTTTTGTACTGGCCACACAGTCATCATTTACTTCCGACAACTGAGCCAAGACACAAAAGGATTAATATTACTTTAATTTTTAAGGAAATGCACTGATCATTGATCTCCATAAATGTTCACACAAATCAGTCTTTCTCCAGCTTCATTTGCAGAGGCAAATGTGAAGAAGTGAGGGTAACACTTTATTTTACTTTATTTATATATAACACATTTTAGTTGTTTATTATCATGCATATTAATAGAATATTAGCCATGTATTAATAGTAATTAATCGATCCATCCATCCATTTTCTTTAAGCTTATCCGGAGCCAGGTAGTGGGGGCAGCAGTCTAAGCAGGGACACCCAGGCATTCAAGAGACATAGTCCCTCCAGCTTGTCCTAGGTCTTTTCTGGGGCCTCCTCCCGGTGGGACATGCCCAGAACACCTCCCACAATACCATTGTGAAGTTTGCTGATGACACAGTGGTGTTGGGCCTCATAATCAAAAATGATGAGTAGGCCTACATGGACGAGGTGAAGAACATGGTGTCAGGACAACCACCTCCAGCTGAACGTAGGGAAGACCAAGGAGCTGGTGGTGGACTTCAGAAGGAGTCAGCAGCCAGACCACGAGCCCCTTATCATTAACGGAGCTCCAGTGGAAAGGGTTCAATTCAATTCAAATTCAATTCAGATTTGTATAGCGCTTTTCATGATACATATCATTGCAAAGCAGCTTTACAACAGAGTAATGTTTACAGTAAATGTAGTAGTAGTTGTACATGTACAGATGTGAGATAAGATAAATTTGACATAATCAACAGACAAGGAACATTCAAAGAGTTCAGTAGTACTGTGTGTTGTTCCAGGATTGGCATCAGGGTGCCATCTTTCAAATATCTTGGCATCCACATCTCCTCAGACCTGACATGGACTGCTCACATCCAGGTCCATTCCAAAAAGGCTAGGAAGTGCCTGTACCACCTCAGACAACTGAGGAAGTTCAGGGTTTCTCCAGTGATCCTCAGGACTTTCAATGCAGGCACTGTGTAGAGCATCCTCACACAGAATATCACATCCTGGTATGGGAATAGCTGTGTTCAGGACCAAAAAGCTCTTCAGAGAGTGATCCGTGTGGCATAACGCTGCTGTGGGTCTGTTATCCCTTCCCTACAGGACATTTACACCAGGAGATTTCGGTCCAGAGCAGTTCAGATATTAAAGGACTCATCCACCCCATTAACAGACTGTTTCAACTTTTGCAATCAGGCAGAAGGTTCTGTGTCATCAGGGCCAAAACTGAGAGTCTTAGGAGGAGCTTCTATCTTCAGGCCATCCGAGTCCTAAACCAGAACATGCCCCCATTCCCCCCATAGCATACCGGATCGTTATAAAAAATAATTAAAAAAGGAGCTCACATCATACTCATTTGTATTTAAGAACTTTCATACTGTTTATATTACTTAGCTTAATTACTCTATTTGCACTGCTCTGTTCTAATATTGCGGTGCTAGTATGCAATAATGCACTTTAACATATAATTTGCATATTTAATTTGCACATTGCACAGACTGCTGCTACACTATATAAATAAATATATATTAAAAATTTTACATTTTAAAATGTATTGTTATATCTTTATCTACAATTTGTGGTGCTCTTTTTGTTTAATACTTTCAGATTGTGTAAAAAATGTAAAAAAATGTACTACCATTTAGACTAGATCCATGTTTCAGGATATTTAGATTTGTATTTATAATTGACTTATTTATAAGTTCTGCTCAATCAAACGAGCAGTTTTGGATATATTTCACTGCATGTTGTACCTGTATGACTATGCAAGTGCCAAATAAAGTATCTTGAATCTTAAATGAGAAGCAAACCTCAACATACTTGCTACCAAGGTATATAACTAATGCAGGTTAATCTTGAAATCGAAATCAGTCAACGTGTACAGCCTCCTCTTACTTTCCCCTTAAGCTTCAGGTTCTCCCCAGGAGGCAGGAATTATGGGAGCCCTGTGGGACCCCTGTATATGAAACACCTCTTTGCCTCCGAGTCTCATGCTCATTAAAAACAACACCCCCCTACCCCAAACCTCAGCCCCCGTTTCCTGCTGAGGTCAGACTGCAGCGCGCTGAGCCTTATAGGCATTTTTTTGCTGGTGCTCGTGGTCGGGGGGCGGCTTGATGGAAAATTAAGCAGTGGCTGATATAGATCCTACCGTATGTGCCCTCTCTGCACTCTTCAAAGACCCTGTATTTGGAAAAGAAGGGGCCTCTAGGTTTGGGGGTAGAGTGGTAGGTGGCTGGGGATTGAAGAGCAGAGAGACCAGCAGAGCAGATTGTAGGAGCATATTTTGTCTATGTTTCTATCATAGACTCTATGAGTCTAATTGTCTTCCAGAACTATCCTGCATGACTGCGTTCCCAAAAAGCATACATCCACCTAAAAAAAACAATTCTTTAATTATTGTGTTTCATATGCTCGCTTTGAGGCACATGAGCGTTAACCAAACCAGTTTCATTGTATTCTATAAAAAGCATTTTTACTGTGATTAATAGCACGACTTTGATTCTGTTTACATTTGGTCTTTTTCAAATTTTTTGGACAACTAAATAACTCTTGTGTTTGGCCACTTTGACAAGTTATGAATCATTCTTTCAAGTCTTATAATTACAGTACCTGTCACAAACCCTTTATAATATGTATAATCCTCTCTATTCAGAATTTTCAAACATCTGATTTAGATAAAGGTCATGAAATGTGTGGTTGTTTGCTATGTGTCCTTTGTACGTTAGGCAGGCATTTGACACTAAGCCAGGGTGTTAAATGGATAGCTCACCCAAAAATGAAAATTGTATTAAAAAATAAAAAATATTGTGTTTGAAGAATGCTGGTTATTGCAGTTATTGTTAGCCACTGACTGTTATAGTATGGGAGAAAAATAATATGGAAATCAGTGGGGATCAAAAAGAGTTTGGTTACTTGAAACATCTTTTGTGTTCAGCAGTAGACAAAAATTCATACAGATTTGGACTCTTTAATGTAGGTTCTACCATAGGATCAACCCTGCTTATGGAGGGCCAGTGTCCCTAGTTTAACTCTTACTTGTACCCAACACACTTGCTTGCAAGTGTCAAGTTATCACAAAGACCTTGTTGGTTCAGTTGTGTTTCTTATGGCTGTTGGTAATTACATTATGTATTGACAAATTGTTGGCTAATTGCTATGAAATTGTATTAATTATTTTTCACAAAATTTGCTTATGCCCTGCCAGTAGGTTTAGGAGTGGACCTTCATTTACTAATCTCATGGAACAAATTCATGAGAAATCAGCACATTGTACACACACACACACAAAAAAAGCTGAGACTGTTGAGTAAGGCTGAGTAAGTTAATTTAGCTCAATTAAAGTTAGCAATCAGTAACCTAATGGTGCTGGGTTGGGAAAGCGGACTTCAAAGAAAGCATGAGCATCAAGTTCCAACCACTTTGTCTATCTGTGTGCGCAGTGCTTATGACATAAATATGTTTGGAAATTATAAGAAAACTAACTGAAACAGAAAGGAAAGAGACATTTTATACAGTGAGAAGTGTGTTCTTTTAAAACAGAACCACTGAAGCAGTGACCAGTGACTGCGACTGGGAACTGAAAAACTGAAAAAAGTGCTTGGTTGCCAAAATAACCCAATCTTGATTGCTTTTTACCCAAATAATCATTAGAGTTCATGTAATGATTGACATCCCCTTTAGAATACAGCACGTGCTCCAAATCAATGTAATATTCATCTGAAATTCATATAGAGTTATAAACAAATCACATTTTTAACCAGCTGACAATGGGCTTAGACAGCCTAATTTGTATGAATAACATTTTTCTAGTCCAATACGACTTATGACTTTAATTCCAATTCATACATAGTTTTCACATCACAATACATCTATTGCAGATGTTCCGTAAGTTGAGATCACACTAGTTTTCCACAGTACCAAATATCACTGTAAAAGTCAAAACCTTGCTCTGACTGATTGTAGGTTTTTAAACAATGAATTCAAACTGTCATGAAGTAAATGGGAAAGCCTGGTAAGAACTACACAAATATGCCATTTTGTGCTCATTTCACTTTTTCCCACTGGTCTGTTTTGTCTCACTTTAGTTTGTAAATGCTGGCTTTTTGTTTTCATTTTGGAATCGGATGAATGTTTACATACATTTTTTTGATTAGGTCTGTCTGGAAATTTCCCTGGGCGCAGAGGTGCTTTTCCACTGCATTAGTCTGTGGCGCGTTGATCCTGTGCCCAAAGAGCTCTTCTTTGGTTACCGTGAGCTCTGTGGATGCTCTTTATGGTGACATGCCTTCACATGTGCTCATTAGCTCAAGGTCTCTGGAATTCATCTCAACGCATCCACCTCAACAGCACTCTCACTTTCCAGGGAAATTGTCCAGTCCTAATGGTTCACACATGCCACTTGTTAAATTAAGCAGTTGAAAGAGAAGGAAAATGAATCTCAGACTGGCCTCCTGCTATGTTTTCCTCCTCCTCTGGTCCCTGCTAGACAACAGACTCTTCCCATGTTCACTGTCATTTATTGCTTTTGTGTCCTTGACTCTATGCTTGCCAAGACCTTGACTGTGGGTTGGACATTCTATAAAATATCTCTCTAAAATACACAGTCTTAATAATATTAGATTTTTTAGAATCTAAAAGCCGAATTAGAGTCAGTCAGCACAGGGATAACTGTGGAAATGAACTCCTCCCTCCCCATCTAACCAGCATTTAAACTGACTTGAGAGCTGAATGATGACATAAACAAACATGGTACATTGTGAAAGTGCTGTAGTCAAGACCAGCTCATCTGAGTCTCAGTGAAGACTGAAACCAGAAGAGGGTCGAGTCTGACCCTCAGTTTTTTTTTTTTTCTACTGAACCTCTACTGGTCTTGCTCTTTACTTGGACCGGAGTCCTTTTTAGTCTTAGTCTTGACCTGGACTTGACCCTCTTCTGGTCTTTTTCTTGATTCGGACTTGCACCTCCTCTGGTCTTGGTCTGGATTTTGACTTGACCCTCCTGTGGTCTGGAATTCTAATCCTCTGTTCTCTAATACAAAGCTTCATCACAGTCTTTGTTTACAAGTTTTAGTCCTAACTTTAACTCTTTCTCCACCAGATTACTTTATCATTATCCTTTTTGGTTTCACTTTATTTTTATGTTCTCTTTAATACATTCTGTTGACTATAAGTAGAGTTGTACCTACATATCTCTGAACTATAACTATAATGATAATAGAGCATTAGTAGACTGGTAGGGTTAGAAATAAGTTGACATGTTCTTGAAAAGTTACTTACAGGCAGTAGAATGTCTGTTCAGAGATCATCACAATAAAGAGTCAGCAGATATTAATCAGAAAGTCTGCTAATACTCTAATGAAAGTTAGTTGACATGTACAGAAGGTGCTGTTTTACTTACTGTCAACAGAATGTGATGATCATCAGAACAGAAATGGAATAGATTGCTTCCATCAACACACCCAAAGCTTGCATCCAAACCTTCAACCACTGTCTGAATCATTTGATTTAGTAACATTAGACAGTTTTGATTATATGCTATTCAATGCTTGATGATGGTGTTATATAACATAAGCATGTGTTTAAATAAGTGATCATTGCTCTACTTTTTCACCATGCTTTGATCCAGATGTTCAACTCTTTCAGAAAATTGTTTTATAACACCTCTTACTGTACACAGAAAGCCAGACCGTTTTGTTGATGGTGGGAAAATAGTTAACATCTAAAGTAATTTGAGTCAGTCTTTATTAATTCAAAATGTTTGGATGAAACAGTACGAATAAGAATCCAACACAACACTTGGTTTTCCAGAATTACCCAATTTTCCTCCATATGACACTGACTGCAAGTTACATTTTGTTATTGCCTTTCTAGTTCCATAAGCCACACAAACACATATTCTTTTGTGGCCAATTCTGGGAAGAACATTATGTAAAATATGCCCCTCTATTCCATTGTCAGATTGCCTTTGTATTATTTAGTTTCATACAGGTTATGCAAATGTTTTCTAAGCAGAAACTGTCATCTATTTTACACTGATATAAAACAACATCAGTACAGTCCTGCCCTTAAATTTGAGAAGCATCAAATTATTTCAAACTCACGTCAGATAACTTGACCTTTCCAGCCAGCCATTCATAAAACTAAGAGCCTGTTTCAATGCGGAAGTTTAATGTATCAGTGGAGTCTGTGAACTCACTTAAGGTTTAACTAAATTTTACCTCCACAAATTTATCAGTAATGATAAATTGATTTATTCCTAGAACCAATTATTTTGCACATTAACCTCCTGACACTTTTTGATTTCTTTTAATCATGTGTTAAACACGTCAACTCAATTTATGATCATAATCTCTCTCTAACTCTTGCCAGTTGCATCCATAGTGTCAAATCACTTTACTCTTTACCTTGCATTATTTCAGTAAGAAAACCTGAAATGGATGCCCAAACAATATTTGTAGAAGAGCATGCTTATGTAAATCACAATCACTGCAATAAACCATTTATAAACAACTGCTTAGACCTTTCAGCAATTCTTCCAGTAATCCTACGTGAGGGAACTTAGATTAACTTGGGAAAAAAAAGATATCTTGTGTTTTATGGGAAATAAATATGTGAGTTATGGTCACATATTATTAATTTGAAGCTGATTTGAATAAACACATGTGACTTGACCAGTCATTTATAATCAGGTTCTTAAAACAATATTGTTCCAGTAATCTACAGTATGTTAGGGATTCTGGAAATATGTCTCTACTTGTGGAGAAATGCATAAATGAATTCTAAACAATTAAATAAAACCACAATATTTTCTGGACATTGGAATTCAGTGGGTTTTGGTGACATGGTTAAAACTTTTACTCATTCTAAAGTACTTCTTACTCATCAGTTTGGCAATGGGTAAGCTAAGGTTGTCCAATTTACCTCTTTATTTTATTTGGGATATACACAAGAAAACAGTGAATACTTGTAAACTTAATTTTTTTGTTTGTCAAAATTAAATAGTAATATATTCTGTTTTTATTTAAAAGCGGTGTCACGTAAACGACCCCTGGCTTGAGTTTCATTCTGCAGCTCTCATATTTGCCATAACATATACATTTCTACCCCACATCACATGCACTTTTCCCATATGTCTCTGGCACATTTTCATCCTAACATGACTTTGCTAATTATAAATTAAAAACATTCATTAGTAAAGCAAAACAACTGACCCTAGACAACTTATTCTTTATTGATAACATGAGGCTACACAGTATCTCCAAAAACTCCCTATTCCTGGCCTCAGGTGAAGTGAGGCACTTTCAGTTTAACAGGAAATCTTAGAAGAGGGAGAAAGAACAAGAAAGATAAATTGATGAGAAGCACATGGGCCACGTGCTCATTTTACCCTCTGCATGAAGCTGAGACACATGGGACCTCTTTATGACCCATTACTGTAATTTGTTCCGTCACCCTCTGCTAGCATTTAATCCCTGTCTTAAAGAGGGCTGCTGTTGCCTGGCAACAGCCATTGCCACGGTCACACTAGCATCCGTATCCCAGCAGTCTGCTGAAGCGGATGAAATGTGTGTGGACGACACCTGTGACTAACGTCCTGTCAGGGACAAAACACGAGTCATTAGCCTCCATGTCAGCAGTGAGTGAACACCGCTTCGAAAAAAGACAAAAGGTCCTCTTCAGCACAGGATTAGATTTATGTTCGTCTCAGGGAAACAAGGCTGGGTATATTGCAGCATTTATTTCATTTTTAGTTCATAAAGGTGAATTTAATGCTGGTAAAATTTTATTATATTATCAATCGTATCCCTTTTTTATTTTAAGGTGTTCTTGTTAAATACGATATGTATCTGTTATAATAACAATTATGCATATTTGCATGCAAGCCAGACACTAAACTCTAAACATAGTGCAAATATTATTCAGTACTCAAATGTATATTTACACGGTATATTTACCTCAGTAAGCTCCTAATTTGCTGCTCAATAAAAGTTAGTAAGATAGTAGTTACATTTAAGTATAATGTACTGTCGGATTAATTAAATTTTAGCATTAAAAAATGTAGCATATCATAATTAGCAAATTCATTTTTATAATCATTAATATATATTGTTTTCAAATTCCCAAATTATGAAACTAGTTTAGTCAAAGATCAACCCCATATAATGGATCATTGCCTTGAGGGAAAGTTTTCAGAGTGCTAAGCTTTTGTGGAGGGGCTTCCACTTTCCCAAAGATTTTGCAGATCTTACCCATAATTTGGGAAAAATGTTCTGTTCTCATAAACGCGACTGTAACCATCAAAGGCCTTTGCCTTGTGATCCATCCAAAAAATCACTACCCAAGGCATTCCATAATTTGCTGTTTTCAAACTCCACAGGCAGAGTTTTATGTTTTTCTCACTAGAAAATACACCTATTTATGTTCCACTCACACATAACAGCCGATGCATTGCCTTTACATGATTACTGTGTGCTTACACATAGGTAGTTTGATCTATTGTTATGCAATCTGTAACCTGGATTTCACTTGTGACCCTAAAAACAAGAGCTGACATAGACGGCTAATCCAACGCAGCTAACCAGTACATGGTGTCTTAATCCAGATCATCGTTTGTGGCACTTATCATCAGCATGACTAGTCGTGACTCACCTATTGGTGAGAATTAATTTGAGATTTATATTACAAATGTTTCCTTCAACTAATATCCACTTTTGATATTTACAGTAGTGTGAAAAACTATTTGCCCCCTTCCTGATTTCTTATTCTTTTGCATATTTGTCACACTTAAATGTTTCTGATCATCAAACACATTTAACTATTAGTCAAAGATAGCATAATTGAACACAAAATGCAGTTTTTAAATGAAGGTTAAAGTTATTAAGGGAGAAAAAACACTCAAAATCTACATGGCCCTGTTTTAAAAAGTGATTGCCCCCTTGTTAAAAAATAATTTAACTGTGGTTTATCATATCTGAGTTCAATTTCTGTAGCCACCCCCAGGCCTTATTACTGCAACACCTGTTTCAATTAAGAAATCACTTAAATAGGAGCTGCCTGACACAGAGAAATAGACCAAAAGCACCTCAAAAGCTAGACATCATGCCAAGATCCAAAGAAATTCAGGAACAAATGAGTACAAAAGTAATTGAGATCTATCAGTCTGGAAAAAGTTATAAAGCCATTTCTAAAGCTTTGGGACTCCAGCGAACCACAGTGAGAGCCATTATCCACAAATGGCAAAAAAAATGGAACAGTGGTGAACCTTCCCAGGAGTGGCCGGCCGACCAAAATTACCCCAAGAGCGCAGAGACAACTCATCCAAGAGGTCACAAAAGACCCCAGGACAACATCTAAAGAACTGCAGGCCACACTTGCCACAATTAAGGTCAGTGTTCACGACTCCACCATAAGAAAGAGACTGGGCAAAAATGGACTGCATGGCAGATTTCA
>JAUMHP010000028.1:234737-274276 GCA_032361065.1 Enteromius trimaculatus
TATATATATTCTACATCCCAAATCCTTCCTAATACCTAAACTTAACAACCACTTCACTAACTATAAGTTCACTTCACTATTAATGAGCAGCACACTGGGAGTTTTTTGATCCTTAAAATAAAGTGTGACCTAATTGTTAAGGTTACTACTTATTGCCAACACTAGCATCTATTTGATATGTTACAAGCAGGCCTACTTAATAATTGCACTAGCAGTTCTTTTGCTACACGTCACCAACAATTTTTGTAAGTCCAACAAATGACAATGCATTTTCCACAGGTCCTGCATATTCACTTAGTACGCATTTCAGTTGATTGTACCTGCTAGCTTTAATATAGACTATTCCAGTTGATTCGACGGTTTTAATACAAACAATTAATCACTAATACCAATTTATAACTATTATAACAGTTATTAGTATATTTCCTAACTGAATAGACTTGTTTAAGAGACTGCAATGTTAATTCCAGTTGCTATAAAATAGTAACATTTTGTTTATCTCACTTGAATTAGGCTATATTTGGCCTATATTAAATTCAATCCAAGTGTATAACGACAGTGCAACTAAAATATGGTAGTTAAAGTAGAATCACTTTGGAATTGTTAAAGTAATTAATACACTTTTTCCCATTCAGAAGCTACATTGTAAATTAATAGCTGATTACAAAGAAACAGCAAATATTATTGAAGTGTGAAATTTGTACGTAAAGAAAAGTATTTTCTTACAAAACATGCTTCAGTAATTAGATCTATTTGCTAATTTAAAAATAAATAAATAAATATTTTTACAAATAAATAAATCTTTTGCAGTGTACTAATTGGAATGTTAAAGCGACTTCCCACAATAGATGGACGTGCAAGGAGATTCTGCACATGTAAATCTGTCTAAAGAGGCATGCATGTTGTGTGGTAGAAGATGCGCGTCCCCCGGATAAACCTGTTCTGGAGGGAGTGACTTGATTCAAGCTCCGTCCAATTATCTGATAGCAGCATTTATCCGCCGCTACAGCCCAGTCTAGTCATCCGCAAACAGGCGTGAACCGATGTGGAAGGAATGTTCGTCTGAATATTTTATCTAACGCAAAGACAAGGGGGGAAATTGCGTGGGGAAATTCACAATCGGGAGAAGACGCGGCTGAATCGCGCGGCTTCGTTCACGCCGTGTCTACTATCAGTAACAGTGACTGCGCTCGTGCGAAGAGAGAACGCTTACAAATCCGCGGAGAACCAGAGAAAAAAGGGACGGCAGAGCTCCAGACAAACGGAAACTGTGGCCAGACTCCAGAGGAAGTCAATTGATTTCGCCCTTCTTGATGAGATAGATTTACAAGCGTGTCTGTCAGGCCGTCTGTCAAAGCAATCAACAGTTGGTGCGAGCGCGCGATTAAAGGGACTTTGCATGCGCGAGACGCTTCAGTGATGGGTGTGTGATTTCAGCACCTCAGCCCTATGGACACCCGCTTGCGTGTGACTGAATTGTTCAGTAATATGGAAGGCAGACTGTTGCACATCGTGATGCATTGGATGCTTTTGCGCGTTTAGTACACCACAGCAGAGCAGAGACACGAGAATGAGCAGTCTATTCACGGATCCCGGTGCTTCTGCGTTTATTCACGTTTTGCATTTGCTGTAAAAAAGACTACAGACAGAGAGAACCCCACACAGTCCACCCTCACTGGATTTAAGGGCGCATTGTTGCTTTTCCCCTTGACCTTGCCTTGTGACGCTCAAAAGCAGCATGTTAATGATGGAGAGCGGCGGGATAGACGCGCATCAGGTTGAACTGGACGCCGACTATGAGCCGCACTGCCGCCCGAGGTCGTGCACCTGGCCCCTGCCGTGTCCGGAGGAGGAAAGCCGCGCGCTACCGGTCAAAGTGGAGCCGCGTAACGTGCCGGCGTGCAGGAGCGGAGGGGCGCCGACGGAGTTTAAGCATCCAGCCGGCGCCCCTGCGCCTATCGCGGCAGCCCCTGCATGCATGTCCGGCGCCGCGCTGGATGTGGCCGGCCAGCTGCGCAAATCCAAGTCGTCGCGCCGGAACGCGTGGGGCAACCAGTCGTACGCGGATCTGATCACGCGTGCCATTGAGAGCACCCCCGAGAAAAGGCTCACCCTGTCGCAAATCTACGACTGGATGGTGCGCTTTGTGCCCTATTTCAAGGATAAAGGAGACAGCAATAGCTCCGCCGGCTGGAAGGTACGGTTGCCATGCACCTGATTTCGCGCGCGCTTGTGTGTGTGTGTGTGTGTCTTAGAACTGCATGCTCTGTCTCGTATTATACAAAAGGCAGTTCTTCGCTCGTGCCAGATGTCTACATGCATTTGAAACGTTGTGGTGAAGGCTGGTCACTAAATCGTGCATTTAAAGCGCTTTCATAGCGTCGGGGGTAGAGCTAGAGTTCAATGAGTTCATTGCTGTTACAATATTTTAAAGCATAATGTTGGCCGCGTATGACGCGAAGATCGCGTTTATGACGTGTCGAGTTTGATTATGACGTGGTCAGTGCGATGAGCTGGAGTAGGCAGGTCACCTGGGGGACACGAACGGTCCGGTCCGCTTCCCCGCGCGTCGGCCACGCACGCACGCTCGTCTGTCTGTCTGCTCTGAGATCTCCAACACGCACCCTCCTCCTCCTCTTTCTCCTAACCTCCCTCCCTCCGCCGTCTCCTCTTCAGTCCTGACATCCATCCAAAAGACTATGGGAAATAAAATAGGCGGTGTAAAATTGTAATTAAAACATTACATAATCAAAAAGGGTTATTTAGTAAAGCAAATGCAACCGCATAATTGCACCACATCGGTTGGCAAAAGAAAAACCGTGCTGAATGTTTCAACTGTTCATTTTTTGTGTCATATGGTTCAAAGGTTTTAATTAGATCAGATTTGATAGTTTGAACTGTATGCACATGCTCTCACTGCACAAGCTTCACAGAGAACCCAAGGGACCTCTGTCTGTCTCTCTCTCTCTCTCTTGGTTCCCTCAGCACTAACATCTAAGTTAGAAAATGATAGCCAGAATTTGAACTGAATTTGAATTCTGTTTCTCCCTGTGGTTTGTGGCTTTCTG
Organism: Enteromius trimaculatus; assembly: GCA_032361065.1. NCBI lineage: Eukaryota > Metazoa > Chordata > Actinopteri > Cypriniformes > Cyprinidae > Enteromius > Enteromius trimaculatus. The sequence continues at coordinate 237,806 of JAUMHP010000028.1, forward strand.
GCAAGCATTCTAGATCACCGAAATCACATCAGAAAACATCCAGAAAATGACAGAAAATTATGAAGTCACCCGACTGGAGGTATTTATTGTAGCCTTTTATAGACAACATACAAAACCAGCCATTAGAACATTACATTTTTGCATTAGATAACACAGCTAATATCCTAGAACTACATAAATACAATCTTTAAAATAACAATAAAATAAAAATGCATGTTATTACATCAGTATTAAAATGAATCACTCTATTGCTCTTGGTTTAAAAGGAAGGCACGCTCTTGTTTGGATTCGCCTTATAACATGTTTTTTTTTGTTTGTTTTTCGTATATGTGTGCAATAGTTGATACACACAGGCCTTTTATTACATCATCAAAACAACAGGAGTTTTTAATATCTCCAATTGGGATATTTACCTCACGCTAAAGCCTTGTTTTCTCATTGGATACAGAGGACAAAGAGATGGGCTAAACTAATCTTAAGCCTGTAGTTTTAAACTGAAATTAAATCTGGTTTAATTCCTTACACGACTTGTTTGTGCTGCCTAGGCATGCGCAGCTGTATGCCGCTCATATGTTCCCATAAGGCCAGAGATTTGATTGGTTGGCGGGAGGAAAAAATGGAGAAAAACAACTTGATTCAATCAAAATAAGGTTGTGGAAAACAGACCATGCTCACACATGTTGGCCTCGTAACATTTGGCGGAGGATTTTAATGCGCATTTAATTCTGACACATGTGGGCCGTGTGTTCACACAAACAAAACACACAAAAACATGCAAACATATATACGTATAGATAGATAGATAAACAGATAGACAGACAGCCAAAAGAGAGTGCCATTGAAAGCAGTCTTTAATAGCTGTTGTGTAATCCTGTCCGAGAGCGGCTTGTCTAAACTGTGGCAGCCGCTTTCGTGTCTCTCGGCTGGCCTGGCTTGGACATTGAGCCTTGCCGTCTTTGGCATCAATTAGCTGCTATTAATAGTTCTGGTTTTGTGTGACGGCTCAGATTATGGCTGTTTTACGGTGGGCAGGAGGACAGAGAAGAACACGCATGGCTCATTCAAATGACCAATGCATGTGGTTCTTGGAGGGATGCCATGTTGGAGTGTTTTGCTTTCATCTTTGCATTCTTTTAAAGTGTCTCTGCGTATCTGCGGCATAACGTGAGGTTTTCAGAAGAGCCCGCTGATGTGAGGCATCTGGTATAAAAGTAAGCAGAGAGTGTGTCACATCCTGTTGAGACGTATGAAATCACTAATCAGATTTCCTCAAGCCTTCCAAGTATTTATCTGTGATTTAAAAATAAGTAATGGGATGGGGCTCACCGTTAATGCATGTGTGTCTACAGCTGTTTATAGGTTTTTCCAGACAGAGAATACATGTTGTCTATAGCTTCATCTATAGCCAAAGTAGAATTATACAGCTTAGCGGTCGCTCTTTCAAAGAACTTATTGGCGATCTCAGTCATGTTTTCTTTATATATCACTTTTTCTCAGATGATTCTCCTTAAGGAGAAATACAAATAAACATAAATGTTATAATTGTTGGCATACACTAAGAGTTTAGAGTTATAAAGTGAATTCAAAACATTCAGTGTTGGAAAGGTATTGATACGAAGAGATGTTGTTTGAGACTGAGAAGCAGGAGACATCAGCAAAATTCTGAATTATATGTGATCTCCTTTCTTGAGAAGCAGTTGAAATATTAAGAAGGTCTAATTTGCAATTGTTTTGTTTAATTATTTAGGATATCAATGTAGAAAAAAGGGCACAGATGCTAAATTCAAAGTTAAAACAGTTTCCTTTTATCTTTATTGTTGTAACTTTAGAACTTCACGACTGTGTTAGTGTGAGAGAAATAGGCACAGGAACTGTAGAGGAGATAATGAGCACACGTAGCAACGAAAGAGTGAGAAACGGACAGAGATACATGAGCAACTGTGACAGTAATTTTGTAATTGTTGACCGGGCCCCTCATTCAACCCAGCTGTGGCAGCGCTGGCCAGCCTGGCAACGATGCAGGACAGATCTCAGTGCCAGGCTATTTGGCCAGAGCTGTGGTTCAGTTGGATGCCCTCAGCTCTGGAGAAACACTGTCACTGTTTTACTCCCACAAAGACTGTGTGGAGAAGAAGTGACGGCAGCGCACTCGGCCATTCTGAAAATTTGGCATTTACAGAGAGGAAGCTGGGTTTTCTGTACAATTACATTGATAATGACAAAAAACATATTGTACAGGTGAATAAATACATAAATGCATACATTAGAATGAGGGTCATTATTGGTGACTAGTGTTTGAGATATGTGAAATAAAAAAATATATTTTTTTTGTGCACTTTTTAAGCTTTAATTCGTATTCTCAGTAGACCTATCTGATGTATATTTAATACAAAAAAAAAATAAAATAAAAATAAATCTTTTGTGATTGGGTGTAGGGTTGTTCAAAAAAAAAATTTTTTTTTTCAGAAAAAAATCAGTGCCTGCACTGTGTCTGCTTGACTCTCCAACACAGTAGGTGGCAGTATTGGAGCAAAATGCTGGTTGTTCACAACATTAAATAAAAAAAGAAGACACTACTATAGACACTATTGTACTAATACTGCTGCATGGAATTATGTTGACAGATGAAAGCTAAGTAAGACAAATTAATTTAGCTAGATTTATGTAATTTCTACAGATATCATGACAGAATATTGTGATTGTGAACGCTTTCGTACTGAAAGTCTGCTCTGTACTCTCCAGGCTATTATGGTAGCAACAATTCTATCAAATTCACAAAGTTCTACACATCACGTTTTACATGTCAGTCAGGTGGTTTCTTAGATTGGCGGTTATTTGCTAGAATACATGTGCAGTAAACCAGACTCTGTGCCAATAGCTAGAAGGATTTGAGTGCAACTGGCAACCTGATGCACTGACAAAAGCATTGTGATGGAAATGCGTTATGATATGACTTTCTAATAGGTGTTGGTTGGGTAAGCCTGGAAAATGCAAAATATTGGATGCTCTGTTTGTTTGGCATCATCTATTTGCTAGTTTACTCTTAAAAATAACTAAATTATTTCTTAGCAGGTCATACATATTTAAAAATTACATTTTGCTTCCAGGAAAATGGACCAAACACTCTGGAGTGTATACAGATCTCTGTCCAATAACGTGCTCTATAGGATCAGAAGGTCTTTTTTTTTTTTTAAGTCAACATGAAATAAAAAAATAAAACTATATATATATATATATATATATATTTCCTAATTTAAAAAAAAAACAAAAAAAACAACTAATAAATAAAACAGGATCATTCAGCAAAACAACAGACTCATCTCTCCAGTGATATAGTCAGTTTAAACTCCGCCTCTCCACAGATGATTGCAATTTCAAATTCATTGTGTAACGGCCATATTTCAAAATCCAATCAACAACCAGTGATTAGAAACAAGTCCCCGCCCTGCATTTTTTTCTTGTTCAATAATCCCATTACACTCAAATGTACAGCACGCCACAATACAGGAGTAGGTCTGAAGTTACTTCCATGTCATTGTGAAGTCTTTTACTGAATGGTTACAGGGGCGGGAATTATTTTACATTTTGGTTAATTTGTGAAGTCTCCTTTGTACATTCTCTCCTTACATCTGATTAACAGTTAAGTTAGAGTTAAGGACGGAAATTCATGCTTATTTTTTATATTAATTGTATGTCTGTATGTTCAGCTATTTCATTGGGTCTGTAAATGGCTGTGATAGTCTACAGTTTGCTATAGAAAGTCTAACAGTTTTGGCCAATGAACTTTCCCCTTAAGCCCATAGCTAAGAATTAAAAATATTATTAAAAATATATTATATATACGTTGATGTTTTGCGCCACTGTGCTTTTATATAGTTGGATGCTGTTTGCGTGTTATTATATGCAAGTGCTGGAATTGTTTGTTTGCGTGTGTGAGAGACAGTCTGACGGGATTTCACGTCCAGGGGGCTGCAGCTCTCGTTAATAATTCAGATGAGGCTCGTTATCACGGCAGCACAGATCCTGCTCTGATTCCACCTTAATTAAAGCCATGAAGCTCTGCTCACACACACACACACACACACACACACATTTCCCAGCCTCCACACGCTCACACACACCCTAGAGTGTGATGCGGCCTCTTGCGCTTTTTCCATTCCTGTGCTTTCAGAAATATCGCCTTCAGTGATGCTGCTTCAGTCTGTGTATTATATTCAGATTCTTTGGTGTGATTTTTCACCTGGACCTGGCGCCCACAGCAGTTCAATAACAGAATCAAGTAAGCTGCATGAAAGGACAAACGCCTCTGTGACCTCTGACCCCGACCACAGTCTCTTAGATACTCGCTAGAGCCTGTACGCATTAAAGACAATTGACTCTGAAGCCTGGCATGTGCTGCTATTATCAGGTGCTTACATATTTAATCAGATCTTCATAAGATTCCCCCCCACCGGAGCGCCAGGCAAACTGAGATTGATGAGCTGTAATGGGCGAGAGGAGAGCAGCCATGATTAATGCATGCGCAGAGAAAAGCCTGCCAGTGTGGCTCGCTGTAGGACTGACCCTCATCTCACCGACAGACTCCGACTGTTGACTTCCAGATTACTTGGGCCTAAAACCACCAGCTCTGACAGGAAAAGAGTTGGGTGGCATTTAAAGTGAGCTTTGTTTTTATGCACTGGATTCATTTGACTCAGTTATATCTCAATGAACTTAAGTCCAGTCAGATGTTTAAATTCACACAAGTGAAAGGTCATGAGGTATCTACAAAACCGTGACAAAATGTGCAGAAATGTAGACATAATTACATATAGCTTAGGTCTTCTACCATTTCAAACTTTGGGTTTAGTAAGGGTTTGAATAAGGATACATTAAATTAATCAAAAGTGACAATAAAAACATATAAAAACGTATAATGCTACAAAAGATTTCAACATTTCGATTTCAGTAATTCCAAAGATTTCCTTTTATTAGTGCTGTCAAACTGTATCCAATTTACATTATATGTGTGTGTACTGTGTACATGTATTATGTATATATATTTACACACACAAGCATATATTTATTTAAGAAAAATATTTGTATATATTATATTTATATATTATATATCGTGTTTAAATATAAATGAAATACACATACACATGCAAATATTTTCAAAATATATGCTGTATATGTGTGTATTTAAATATACATAATAAACGTACACAGTGCACATATATTATGTAAGCAAACACTTATTCTGGATGTGATTAATCACGATTAATCGTGACAGTATTTTCTATTCAAAGAGTACTGCGACTATTTTCAATAATGATAATAATGATATGAAATGTTTCTTGATCAGAATGATTTCTGAAGGATCATGTGACACTAACGACTGGAGTGACCATGCTTGATTGATGAAAAAATTCAGCTTTACGCCACAGAAATAAATTACACTTTAAAATATGTTTGAAAAGAAAATACTTATTTAAATTGTAATAATATTCCAAAATTTTACAGATTTTTGTGACACTGAAGACCAGTTTTGACTGGTAAAATGCAGCCTTGATGAAGTGAAATGGTAGTGTAAGCCTGTGGGATCCTACTGAATATTTTACAACCCATTCTCACGGCAATTCGAGGAGGGTAATTCGTGCAAATTCATTTTCACTTGACTCATACAAATTCATACAATTGTTACTAAATCATACGTGTTTTACGAGTTTATACCAATTTATATGAATTTGTATGAATGACCTACACCTAAGCCCTCCCCGTCACTGGGGTTTAGACAAATTGTACAAAATCGTATCGGTGAGGTTGTACAAATTTGTGCGAACTAGCATGAATTTTCCACCTCGTACGAATTGGTCGTGAGACTGTTGTATGTTACACAATATGTGGTATTAGTCATGTTTTAACACAGTGTGTGTGTTTGTGTAAATCAATAAATCAATCAAACAGTTATTTTAAATTTATTTTAAAAACAAACTGCAGAAAACAAATTGCCAGAAAACAAACAAACCATATGCAATGTTTTTTACTAGATCCTGTCAAAACAAAAACAAACAAACAATTAACAGTTCTATCTGATATCCCAAACCACACATTTTGTCTGATATCCGAACTATTCATCAAGTAGCTCTTTCTGAGGCAGGACAGAGGCGGGTGAAGAGCAGGAAGTAGAAGACAAAGTGATTGCAAAAAATGTTTTTTGAATAATCTGAGCTGGGCCTTTCTCTGTGCTCAGTCTGACTTCATCCTACAGAATCCCTCGAGTCTCATTCAGAATTGAAAAGTGTGTTCAGAGCAATATGTTTTGAGATCAAGGCCATGTTTCTCTTTACACGAGGCAATTTCTCGAAGGTATTTCTTGTCATGGAAAGAAAATGCAAACCATTCTCTCTCTCCACATATTTCATGCTGGAAATGTTAGTTTCTGCCTAGTACATATTATTTGCATTGCTGAATGGTAGATAATCGTGTGTCTGTGTGCTGATGTGTCTGTGTGTGGTGGAATATTTTTCACGAAGCAGACAGTGTGTGGATTTTGTTTGTCAGTTTGATGAAAATGGGTCAGGATGCAGGCCCAAGCGTTTAATATGCTGCCCATGTCACTGCTAACTCTCAGACACGACACATAGCCTGGAATGAACCCTCGTAGCACGTCGCCACTCTCATTCTCTCACTCGCTCGCTCTCTGGATTTTATGGTTTCTCTTTTTTTATGGTTTCATCTTTTACACACTTGTAATGATATATATATATATATATATATTATTTTTTTCCCGAAAACTTTCATTTATATTATTTTTTAGAACAGTCCTTAATGATTCCAATGGGTCCAAAGAAGAATTCTATGAGAATCTTGAAAATTCCAAATGTTGTTTTCATTTCCTGTTATTATATTTATTTATTGTTTTAGAATTTCTGTTTATCCACACTGCTTATCAGTGTATTCCACAATGGAGTGCTCTTCAGCTGATCTCCTGTTTCCTGTTTCCAGAGGGACCAATTCAATCAATGTATATGTTTATTATTTATTTATTTATTGAATTTGTCAGATTACCAAAATTTTGGGGGTCAATTGTGACAAAGGTATTGTGTAATCTATACAGTTTGCCTTAAACATCTGGGGTCATATCATACTGACAAGCAACATTTGTAAAAAATTAGAAAAATGCACTGTGCACCCAACTTTAGAGGATCCTTTAGGATTACTTTCAGGTTATTATGAAAATCCATCCAGGAATCTTGACTGTATCTTGAATGTATTCCTTAAAGGGACAGTTCACCCAAAAAAAAAAAAAAAAAAAAAAAATTTACTTACACTTCATGTCATTCCAAACCTGTATAAGGGTTTTATTTATTTAGTTGAATGGAAATCAGATTTTGAAGAATGTTGGTTATTGCACAGTTGTGCACAGACAAAAAACAAACAAACAACAAAAAAATACAACAACAAAAAAACTAACTTTGATTAAATATTTTATGTTACACAAAAGAAAGAAAGTCATACCATTTTAAAATGTTTAGTTTTTAGATTTTTAGTCTTTAGAATATTATTTAATCATTTTCCTTCTATTGCTCAAACATACACATTTCCACAAATTATTATTTTTTAATCGGTTGAGTTACCATTTCTACTGATTTATAGCTTCACCCCAAATTTTGACTACATCAAATCCTGGATTCCATTAAGCATCTTTATTGTCTTTGATGGCTTGCCATCGGACTCCATCAGTGTGTTAATAGTAACATTAATCTGCGTATTAACTAGTGCCAAGGAAAGAGGGTTGGAAAAGAAAACCATGAGGGAATTAAAAAGAGGAAAAAGGCTGTTGGAAGAGGGCTGGTAGAATTGAAATGAGAGAGACATGTACTTGAAACAGTCCTTTTTACTGTTTGAGAAGATTTAGAGCGATGTCAAAAGCAGACAGATTTAGGAGCTTCGTTTCTTAAGTGACGCCATTTCGGCTCTGCACTATTTTCTTGGTTTGATAACCTTACATTACCTTACGTTATGACCTTTTTTTCTAAAAATGTATACTTATCAGACATTAACATAAAACATAAACAACAACTCGTGTCCCATATTCAGATATTCTGAATCCACAGCTCCACAGCAACATAAATAATATTTTACCCTCTCCTCCTGTTTGTTATTTGACCAGTGTAGTTCAATTCACATTTAATGAACTCGTATGAACACTTTTTTCTTTATTTATTATTAAACTGCAGAGTGGTTATAATATAATATAATATAATATAATATAATATAATATAATATAATATAATATAATATAATATGGGCCAGGTTTAATAGACAGGCCTTACCCTAAACCAGGATTAGGCCTAGTTCAGTTAGGACATTTTAAGACAAAACAAGGCCACTGACATGTTTTGAAATCAGTCAGTGCAAGTTTCTTTCAGTTGAAACAGCTCAGATTTTAATCTAGGACAAGTGTAAGCCTTGTCTGTGAAGCCAGGGGATAATACAATATAATATGTAATACTATCATTTTAATTGCTGCATAGCGTGCAATGAACGTGTGCCTACTATTTTTTAATAAATATTTATTTTTCATTATATTGCATAAAAAAAATTAACTCCTGTTGTTATACAGTACTAAACGATTGTGTACTGTTCAGTTATTTTGATGAAAATGAAACAGATGCTTTCATTATTTGTGTAAAAATGTCTGCTTAATTAAGAAGTACAAATAAAGATTTAAATTAAACCTGAGGTTCTAAGTGCTTCCCTTTCATTTTTTTTTTAAATGGAAGGTCAAGTGCATTGGATTGAGTATAGTATATAGCAATTAGTTGATCAAAAATACAATAAAACAGTGATATTATGAAATATTTCAAATTCAGTTTGAACTGCTGTACTGTTCAACTGTTGAATTCTATTTGTTGTTGTAGTATACTGTAAAATGTATTTTATTGATCAAAGCTGAAGTTTCTGCATCATTACAGTCTTCAGAGTCACAAGAAATTCGAATTATTATCCTGCCTATTTTTTGATATCATAATACAGCAACTGTCCTGTAAATTTCAGCTCCATCTCTAATCAAACACACTCACCTTTAATTACGTTTTTTTGCTTCAGGTGTGTTTGATTAGAGTTGGAGCTGAATGTTGTAGGACGGTTGATCGCCTGGAGCAGGATTGGGCACCCCTGCTATAATAAATTTTTTTATTCAGAATTCTGTGATGAATGGAAAGTTGGACAGCATTTATTTGAAGTAGATTTATTTTTTCTAGCAAAGTGCAAGTCTTTAATGTCACCTTTGATCAATTCAATGCGTCCTTGCCGAATAGAAGTATAAATAAATAAGTAAACAGTAACAGTATGTTAGTATTCTATTTTGAATGTGGCCAGTGAGAGAGGGGAAAAAAACTAAAAAAATATTAAACCCATAAAAATGTGATTGGGAGACACTCAAAGACATAAACTTTAATGAGTTTGTGAATTGGACAGATATGTGGAGAGACGGCTGTGTGTTTGCGGGTGTAATTGCGTGACTGTGAACAGTGAGCTGGCCGGCCTGCGTTCTTCTTCTCCTCTCCAGACAGATAATGAGAAGCCCAAAGCCAATGGCTGTGTCCAGAATGACATACTACTTCTACTACTACTATTTCTGTATTACATACTAAGCACAGTATGCAAAATGATGCATGCACAGAATACTCAGATGACCTACTTCATTTGGCAAAATGTGCAGAATATCAATATAAAAGGCACACTGTATCCCACAATGCATTGGGGCACCCGAAGTGTTCCAATGAACCAGAAAAAATACAACATCTGTGATTTTCAACTTCTTATTTTTTTACATAATACAAAAGTTAATCATTTTTACAGAGATTTTTTTACAAAATGTTTATCACTGCATGCTGTGCACAGTTTCCGATGCTATTTTAAAACAAAATTCATTGGATACTGCATAGTAAGCGGTATGCTAGTATTCCATTCTGAACAAAGCCGACCTCTCTCTCCCGTCTCTGTTAATGATCTGCTCGGCCTGCCGAGCTGAATCTGAGCGATGCCCACCGACAGTGCCACTCAGGCGGAAAGACACACACACTCACACACAGACATATAGAAGAGAGGAATAGCGCAGGCCAACGCTTATCTCGAATATATGATTAAACCCACACTGACACATAATCTCTCCATCACATGTGCAGAAGCAGACCTCAGCACTTCAGACTCAAAAGTCCTACAAACACACTTGTATAACTGTGCCAGAGAGCATACACGAAATCCACATATCGTGTACAGTGATAACTGACATATATATATTATTATATCATTGTACATTCAGGTCAAAAGAGATCAAAAATGAGGTCAGATTGTGCATCTTATGACTCAACACGGATGCCACTGTATCTTGAGGCTTTACTGCTCATTGACAAAGAATTGATTTAATACGGTCCACATGGCATCTCACTGCACTGCTCGAGAAGATCAGCGGTTTGTCATATTATCATCGTAAGGTTTAAAATCAGTTTTCGATTTAGAAAAGAACAGTTCATGCCTCCAAAAACATAACGTCATGTACTCACCATCTTCATCCTCCCAAACCCATATGATTGCTTTCTTCTGTAGAAAACAAAAGTAGATATTATTCAAAATGTATGTGAATGAGTTTTGAGCTACAACAATGACTGAATATTACTATAAACTAACATTATGCTGCTATTTCAAGTCTTTTGAAGTTATGATAGTTGGTGTGAGCAGAAAAACATCTAAGCTATTGTACACTGCAGATCATCCACTTTTCCGAAACTCACAAAGCTCTTTTGCACTTGCGCATATTCAATGTTTTGCACACTGCACAAGCTTTGAATGTTTTAGTTGAATAATGATACTGCCATAGCATGCTGAGTATGTATATATATATATTTGATGAAACTTTGTAGCATTTTTTTTTCTACCAGAACGTATTCAAAAGAAATATGCCAGTCATTCGGAACACATTTTTCCAAAAATGTTTCATTTAAGAGTTTTCTAAAGTGTAGGTGGTATGTGTAACATACAGTATTTGAATGAAAGATTTTAAATGTCTTCATGTGTGTGCCAACTGAGTGGTCTCATTCACTGTTTTTTAGAAATATTTTATATGTAGGTATGTAGGAGTCTGTTCAGTCTTAGAACTTATATGCGAGTGTATGGATGTGAGGCTGATAAATATTCGCAGTGTGTGTGTGCATAGACTTCAGCTTTTTAATGAAGTTCTCAGTTAAGTCTCCCAAAGACTTTGCATCCCTCACCCCCCCACACACACACACCCCCGAGCGCTCATGTACACACACACACACACACACACATACACAACCAAATGACCCCTCCCCCCATCGCAACACACACGTTCATGCACACAAACACTTAAAACACACATTCCAAGCATCCTCATTAGCAATTCATGAGCTGAGTCTCATTAGACACTAAGTTTTAGCGGGGGCCTCTGAAGTCGATGGCTAGAGCTGTTATTAATATTTCATATGTCTTCCCATTGAGGAGTAAAAAAAAAAAAAGAGAAGTTGCTTCGCTTCGGCTACAAAGTCACTCGAGCTCTTCTCTTTTACCCCTCTTCCTCTCTTTTCCCTCCTTTTTCCCCTTCGTTAGAATGCTTTTATGGACTGCCTCTTTCTTTGGCGCTCCATCTCTCCGCCCCTCTCTCCGGCGCACAGACCCTAACTCAAACTGACTTAATTGGGCTGTCTTTGTTCGAAGAAATGTGGACCTACCTTACGTTTTCCCATAGATTCAGACTAAAGATTGAGACAGAACCCATAGGAAAGAATAATCACAAATGAGATCTCTTTAATATCTCTAAAAAAAAAGTCATCTTAGATTCATCTCCTTCAGCGTTTTATAAAAAGATCTCCATCTCAGAATGTTTGGCAGGACACCAAAGTCTGCAATCAAAAGTCATAAGAGATCTAAAGTAAACATTGCTCATCATTCATAATGCTCAGTCGTTTAATCTGATGTCACACGTGAACATTTTCAGATCCCAGAAGCAATCAAAAAATAGTGCTAATATACGCTCACTACTGAAAAATCTAAGTTATAACCTTTATCTACATACTGAAATCTCAGGTGGTCAGACAGTGATTCATCTTTTCGAAATCATTAAAATATTGGTGTCTTGTACACCATTAGTGGGGACTATAGTGTATAAGGCTACTTTAAATAAAAAGTGCTTACAAATGACTATTAGGATAACAGAGGCATGATAGCTCTAGCAAGTAGATAGCTCTATAATTTTACACCTTGTCCTAACTATATGCGGTGGCACAACTTTTCATCCACACAATGCTACAGAATCAATCAAATATCACAGCCAATCAGAAGACCTGATGTGTGGGTGAAGTCTCACTGCACTCGCAGCAAAATGGACACGTTTCTAACCTAATTCATAAATATTAAAACATTAGTTAAAATGCATGCTGAATGACTGATATTATTAATGCAAAATGCTTGTTGGTTCACATTGAGTTTGCAGTTTTAACAATATGATATTCTAACTTATGTTAGACACTTTTAACGTTGAATAAAGTAAATAATTAGTACATGATATTATCAGAAATGTGATAATCACGGTAATAGAAACCATTTATAAAAGTAATTTTGCGCGTCACCGCCACGGCTGGTTACGACAAAAATTTCAATTAACATGGAAAAGATTTAGTGCTGTAGTTTTATTTAGTGCTGTCAAACAATTTGTCACGTCCATTATAAAAGTTTTAGTCTACGTACTATATATGTGTGTGTTGTGTATATTTATTATGTATATTCATGTAATTTATTATGTAATTAATCATTTAACAACACTCACTTTATAGCGTGTGTTGTTAGAATAAAGCGTAAGGCATCAACAAATGTCTGTATTGTGCCAGCATTTAGGAGCTTTAGGAGAAACAATTTGTAAATTAAGCATATTTGAGATATAGAAATCTGTCTTGCATCCGCCATCTAATATGTAGAGACATTCAAGCAAAGTTGATTTACCCCAAAAACTTCAGCGGTGCATTCAAAACATTGCTCTTGTTGTCTGAGAATGCTGAGTTTCCGGAAAACATCGCAAAGTAAAAACTGTCGTCTAAACTGTTGATTTGAGGTTCAGTGGTACATTGTTTTTATAGATAAAGCCCAGTCTGACACCTCACACCAGCTCAAAAAATGGTGTGAGTTTGGGGCTGATCTATCTTCTGACCATTCAGTGGCAGACGAGAATGTGTTTGAAAACAGTCATTATTTTTGTAAGTTTAAGTTTTATCAAGAAGACTTAATGAAAGTGGAACGATGGCACTCCACTGGGAAGAAGTCATTGTCAAACATACAGCAGAAAGGCCTTCATGTTGGATTAGAGAGATTGGGCTAATGTGGGAGAATCCCAAGTGAACCCTATGACCCCTGTAAAGAGGTTAGGGAACAGAGGGGCTCGGCAGACACGCCGTGCTCTGGAAATAAACACACGCATGAATAAGTCAATAATGGCCGTGGCTCCAAATGTGTGCATAAACAAATGAACGAATATGTGCGTGTGTGTCCGTGTGGAGGGCCAGACTCCCGTTCTCGACAGACGCCACATTCCCTGCGAATGAGAAACAGACCCGGACAGAGAGACAGATAGATGTCTTTAACAGCCTGTTTCTTGTCTGTGCGCAGCTGAGGAAAGAATCCAGAGAGCCCCCTCCTTCCCAAACCAACTGTATTCCCACTTTATCTGTGGGAGAATATGTGCCAGTGCTCCTCTGTCTCTCATTTAAACAGCGCTGTCATGAGAGCCGTAATCAAACCAAAAAACCTCACAAAGGCAGAAGAGCATGGCAGTATGGAACCAATTGTGATCTAACGGCAGCCAAAAAACCCATTTGCATCTGAGACAGTAGATTCGCCAGCTTTCTCTCCTCATTTGACCCTCTTCTCCTGAGCTTGATCAATATCATCTTCTTTTCTCTTCGTCTTCCCACGTTTTCGGATGTCGTCTCCTTGACTGTAGCCAGCTATGAGGTCACCTCTGTAACACTTTCATGTAGGTTCTGTTAATGACTAATTTGCAGTACAAACTCCTTATATGAGTGTCTGTTTAAACAAGTGTATTCAGTTTATTTTTTGAATTTTTTGCACCTGTGGTATGAAAGTGATCGCTGTAAGATGCAGCTGGAGTGAACAATGCTTGAGAGAGTCGGGAGCAAGAGTACATGCATCTTAAGCATCTTTAGACTTGTCGTTTTCACCTAATTTGACACTTTAGAATGTTAATAAAGTGTAAAGTTGTAGTTTAGTGTTAGCGATAATCGTATTTACAAAAGATTTTAACAAATTTTGGTTTATTGTTTTATTAAATATGTATTGTTGCAAGAGTAATTAACAACTGATAAAATAATCCACTCCTTAACCTATAGTAATGGTTCAATACAATATAATTTAAAGTCAGCATGAATTTAAATGTGACTATTTATTTTGTTAGCTCACTTTTCTTGTGAACAATTCATTTGTGCAAGTTAATCCACAAAAAAAAAAAAAAAAGTTTGCCTTTATAATCTTTAATGCCTTCTGTTGGATGTATCAATCAATCAATCAATCAATCACATTTATTTATATAGCTCTTTTAACAATACAGATCGTAGCAAAGCACTGAACATTATCAAATAGGAGAATAGAGAGATGGTAATGTATAATGATGAGAGTACACTATTAATTTATTAAATGTGGAGAGTTTCAAATCCATGATCACTAGAAATGAGATGTTCCCAACTAAGCAAGCCAGGGGCGACAGCGACAAGGAACCAAAACCCTATCCATGAGAAAATGGAGGAAAAAAACGTTGGGAGGAACCAGGCTTAGTTGGGGCCAGTTCTTGTTTGGCCGGATGCTCAGCACATAATTTCCAGTTCAATTTTAAGCACATGTCAGATTGTGCAAAGGACTTACAAGTGTGTGTGTGTTTGTGTTTAGTTCCAGTGATCTGTCCACAGGGCTAATCTAAGTGTTCTTGTCTCCGATGAAGATCATTTCTTTGTGCAGATACATCATCTGATCTGGTTACGGACTGAGAAACAGAATAAGAGAGAGACAAACTAATATTAGCACAGATGCAATTTTTTTAACGATGTAACGAGTACATCGTGTGTCAAGGGGATTGTTCCCAGTTAATGCAGCCTAACAATCCTTTAATCAATTTGATTAATGAATGTGTATTAGTGTGTTAAGTTTAAGCCAGAGTAAAGAGATGTGTCTTTAATCTAGATTTAAACTATATTAAGACAGAGTGTGCCTGCCTCCTGAACAGTATTAGGTAAATTGTTCCAGAGTTTGGGTGCTAAATAGGAAAAAGATCTGCCACCCGCAGGAGATTTTGCTAATCTAGGTATTTTCAAGTGGCCTGAATTTTGAGAATGCAGCAGACATGGATATAAGACAATGAAAGTGTTTTTGATCTTACATGAATGTCAACCTGTTGTTGGAGACTTCCAAAACAATAATTTTAACCTTTCATTACCCACAAAAGAGGCACTTTAACAATGCTCAGTCATCTAAAACATCTACATCTACACTAAAGTGTTTAGTGTATATAAAGAGTTGTATTTAAAGGGATTATTACAACAAAATTCTTAACTCTCACTAATTTTCAAAGCCTGGTTACGGCCATTGTCTCGTCTCACTCCAGGATGTTGTTTCCACAGCAGTATTTTGCAGGGGTGTTGATTTGTTGCTATGTTGTTTTCTTGCGTCTCATCTGAATTTGTGTTTAATGAATCTTTTGCGCAGTGCAGCATAATTAATTTGTATTCTGTCAAGTCTTTTATCAGACACACCTGTGATGAAACGTCGCTTATATCAGGTGTAGATTTGATAAATGGGAGCTGCGACGTGCTGTAGCGCTTAATGAGGAAAGACAGAATCCGGTTCCTCAAACTTTCCCAAAAGCCGGGCCAGTTTGAGTGTAGTTTAGCGAGCAGGGCCGGGTCGCTTCCCAACAAAGTGCATGCTGGGAGGTGGTGTTCGAGTGTTTGCTTTGAACAATTAGAGGTAGTTTGCGGCCATTTTGTGTCGTCGCTGGCGGACGAGCACAATGGGACGCGGCGCGGTAAGCCGGGCGAGCCGTTTCATGGGAAAGAGCGCCTGAAAATGGCGCTCCGGAAGGCGCCCTCACTTAGTCTCTTTATAAGCGCCTCTTTTATTTTCCCTCTTTCGAACTCTATCAATTTTCCCAGCACATTCTCTCCCCTGGTTTTGTGGTTTGTCTGCCACCCCTCCTCCATCGCTACCCCGCTTGCTGTGTTCTTTATAAAGTCTTTCTCTTTCAACATCATACCCATAACCCCTCTTACACCCCCAACGCACCCTTGCGCGCACTCCGACTCTCTTACATTCAATTCCCTGTCTTCCTTTCTTTCTTTCTCTGCCTACTATGGTCAGGTCTCATGGGGAAAGACAGTTGGCAGGAAGCAGGCTTGCTGCCATAGCAACAGGATCACTCCCTCTCCCACAGGTCTCCTTAGCAACCGGTAGCTTGGCATTGTTGTAATGAGCGGACCCTATGTGCCAGGCTAACAGAGCATAAGTGTGTGTGTGCATGTATGTAACCGAGTGCATATTTAAGTCTTTTTGTGAAAAGGGCCACTTTGTGCATTCAGCTCATATATGTGTCTTTTTCATCAACTTGAATATCAAAGGATGCGCCTTAAACACATTAATGTAGCAGGTTTTAATTAACAATCATGTGACCAGGTGCTTCCCAATCTGTTTGGGGTTTGATTAAAGCGATCAGCTCATTCCACGCCCCGCAACCGAAATAATCGATGCGTGACTTAATTAATGATTTACTAATTAATTGTGCATGCTCTGCCTAGAACAGAGGATGACTTTGTGCTCGATGATAAAGTCAGTCATAGTTGTGCATGCTCGTGTCTTTGCTCGCGGAGAGAGTGGCAGCACAAAAGACTGAAGAAATGCTGCCTGCTTGTTGTGAATTAGTAGTCTATACAGCCTATACTTTTATTCACTATTATTTTAACAATTTATTAGTCACAATCCAAACAATTTAGTTATTAAAATGTAGTTCTATTAATTGTGATTCAGAATCCACACTTAATTTTAAGGTCCAATAAACTGCTATACTCCAATAAATTGCTGCTTATTAATAGTTAGTAAGGCAGTTGTTAAGTTAGGTATGTAGAATATGGTCATGCAGTATATGTAGCCAGCATGTCAATAAGATCCATGATAGTAAATAACTAATTAATAATGAAAACTGTTCCCTATACAAAAGTGTTGCCCACTTTATTTATCCCTATTAACCAGAATGCATAATACTAGCATATTGGCTATTTATTAGTACTTTTAAAACAGATACTAATGCGGTATTCTTCATGACCATATTTTAAATCCCTTAACCTTACCTAAATGTAACAACTACCTTACTAACTAATAATAAGCAGCAAATTAGGAGTTATTGATACTATAGTTAGAATCGAATTGGTCTTCAAAATAAATTGTGACCATATAAATATATTTAAAATCTAGATTATAATATGAATATGTATCTTTATTACGTTTTAAGTATCAAATAGATTTGGTTATATTTGTGCTTAACACAAGAAGAAAAACATTGCCAGTGGGGTAAGCAAAATAAGTCTTCAAATCTTATGCAATTTTGCTTCTCATGTGAATTTGTCTTGCTTTAAGGCTGTTCAGATCCTTTTTATGGAAAACAAGATATAAGATATATATATATATATATATATATATATATATGTATTTATTTAAAACCGGCCCACAACAAATTATTAATTTTTGTTGTTTTATCACAACAAAGTTTGTGTCACAACATGAGGTGTGCATCTGTGCACAGGACCCAGGTGTAAGACAGTTCTTTTGAGTGTGTGCGATCTCCCACAGGTGTCTGTTTTCTCCACCTGTTGTGTGAAAGCTTAGCTGGGATCGTCATCGTTTGAGGCTGACGCTGCTCTTAGCGCAGCCCCAGTCTGGGCCGTGTGCCACGCGACGACCGGGCAAACGTATGCCAGGGGGCGGCTGTGCTACGCCGTGCCCTGCTCCACAATGCTGAAGAGCTGGCTTTCATGCCCCGAAGGTCTGGTCAGCTCTGGCATGCAGGGCGGATTTTCCGATCCCCTGCACCGCTCTCAGATGCTCCTTAATCTGCTTGCTCTATTTTTAAACCTCCCTCCCCTCTTTTTGCTCTATCTGTCCATCCTTCACTTCCTCCCACTCTCCCTCCCTCCCTCAGGCTCTCCCCGTTCCCAGGGAACTTGGCCCGGCTTGCCCAGCAGCTCCAATTAGAGCTCGGTCCAAGGGGATGGAGCGCACTAGCTGGCTGCTCCCACCTACAGGCCCCCAGGGGCTCAGGCTTCTTTTCCGTGCCCAGTCTACCTCTCTCAGGTTAGGCTAGAGCTCCAGACGCGGCCCCTCCCTTCCGTCCTGGTCCTTCTGGTGGGTGGGCATTCCACAGGGAAGCGAGCGGAGAGAAAGGCCTTCTGTCGTCAAACGCTGGCTGTAATGATGCTCTGTGTTCAGTATACGAGTGCCGGGCTTCCTTCGTTAGTAATGTCTAATATAGCTAATTTGTCAATTTAAAGACAAAACATAAAATGTTCAGCCAAAAATGTAAATGCTGGTGTTTACTCACACTTATGTCATCCTAAACTCAAATGTTCTCATTTATTTATTTTTTTGCTGGACCACCAAAGGAGAATTTTCAAGGCATCTCGATATTGTATGGAAATCTGTGACAGAAAATCTCCACTGCAGCATTCAAATGCCATTTTCCATATTCAAACAGATGCGTCACATTCAGTTATAACATGCTACAACCAGTGGGGTTTGTAATGATGTCTTTGTGTGGCAGGTCAATTTCAGCTAAAGATTATGAACTTAATTTCAGTCTGAAATGTTTTGTGGTCCATGCCGACATATGCACATGACCTGCTCTGCGGTATTGTCTCTCTGGACTGGCACTACGGTAGTTCAGGTGACATAAACATGAAATCATACTTTATTCCTATGTAGTGCAATATGTGTCATTCACCCTAAATACTATAATTAAATCTGTAAACTATTTTTCAGATGCAGTTTTAGTGTCTTTTATAGTATAAGGTGAAGGATGCTTTTGAAAGTTTTGAATGCTTATATCTTCTAAATTTAAAAGGTTTGGAACACAGGAGCTTGTGTTATGTGTTAAAACAACATGTGTTATAAAATCGGCTCAAAATACCAAACATTTCATATCCTCTGACTAGTCTAAAACTAAAATGAATTGACTTACACCACCATTTGTTTATCATACACCTTAAAATAGGAACAAAGTTTTGGTGTTTTTTAACGTGGCGGGAACAACATGGCTTCCTTATAAAGTGTCAACTTAGAGAACAACATCTTTTACTTTAACAATAGAATACATAAAACATCCAGTATTAACCAGAAATAACGCTGTAAGCAAATGTCCGTTAGCATCATCATCACATATTAGGACTGTTCAATCCTATAATTTCATATTGCTCCATCCGTCACATTGCCCACACCTCTCTCTGCTCTCTACCGTTAACATTAATCGCCTGTGAGTTCTTTCTTTTCCCCATACAGCCGAGCACCGCCCGTGACATCACTCACAGGAAGTGCATCTTTAGCGTTGGCTAATTTCCATCGATTGCCTCCAGACAGGCTTAGCAGACGCGCCCAGTTCCCACACAGAACTCTCATTTTAAGTCTCCTGGCCTGCAGGAGTCCTCTCTCGCTCTCTCCCTCTCGCACAATGAACGCAGTCAGCGCTTTTATCTCCTACCCCACTTGTGCTTATTATCAAATAAATGCGAGGCAGAGAGATACCCATTGACAGTAGCATGCATAATGACTGCTGGCTGTGTGAAATGGATTAATAAATAATGGGTGAACGCGGCTGAAAACAGCTTTTCCAGTCCTGCGAGCGCGCAAGAATGCTCGACAGAACAATCCCCCAACACACGAGCCGTGCGTTCCGGACCGCGTCGAATGGAACACTGGGCAGAATGTAAAACAGAACGTTGCCTGGAATACTCGGAGGAGTCTGCTCAGTAAATTAGAACGTTCTTTAAAATGAGAAACAGATCACTTGGCAAACATTACCCAGAAGAGTTTGCTAAAACTTCTAGGTAGATAGCGTCTTCAACGCTGTTTTTTATTTCTGCTGAAGTGCTATTGCAGCTATGGCCTTTTGCTGCTCAGAAACTGAATGAAATTTAAGGCTCTTTAGACGAACTTGAAAAATGAGCCTTGATCCTTCCAAATCCCATTCATTGCCCATAGTGAAGTTGATCCAAGGGCACTAATCCAAGGCCTACATCAATGAATAGTGGACTGAAACACTGTATCATAGCATCATTTGATTAAAGTTCCTTTCTGGATCGACTAAATAGATCATATTTTGTGTATTCATCAATAGGTGCTTTTGGGGAAAAGATGATCTGACTAGGGAGCTAATCAGGTCACAGGTCACGTCTGTCTTTTTACACCCCTTCAATGTATTTGACTCTCTGGATGCAATTACAAATTCTCTTTGATTTAAAAAATAAACACTGTGGTAATGTAAGTGTTGAAACCCTTGCTTTCTCGCTGTATGATATTTTGTTTTTGGTGTGTCAGGCCAATTGTTAAGGCAGAACTTTCCATGTAAAAGCAGCCCTTTTTATGGCTTGTCGTGGGCAGATGTGCCTAACACGAAAACAAGAGGGCGGAGGCGACCAATGGCGCCAGGCGGTCAAATACATAGGTAATGATCTTGGTTCATAAACCTCAATTTGACGAAAAGGCACCAAGCTATGTATTAGCATTAATTATAAAAGATTGTAAAATTGTGAGTGTTATTTAGTTGTTCCTTTCCACAAATAGGGTACACGATTTGGAAGTATAACAATTTAAACAGTTGTTTTATTATTTTTAGTTACAGAAAATGCCAGAATGACCACAGTTTGCAAATAACAAGGTTTGAATTTAGCACAATAGAAGTTGGGTTAGGTGGAATGTGCCATACTGAGTACCTCAAATCTAATCTGCTGTCTGTTTAGTTATATAATGAAACTCTTCTAATTTTCCACCTTGATCTCTAGGCCGATTATTACGCCCATCATCTCTCTTACTCTACACACCTCCTGCCTGGCCAACATATGATCCCTTCAATCCCTCTTACTTTGTTGCATTCCAGGGGTTATAGTCAGCTAAGGGGCCACCAGACTTAACCAGGATTAGCCCTAGATTTCTCTGGATTATGCAGGCTAGAGTGGGATTAAACCTGATTGCCAGATTTTTCCGGTTTGCCGGGCATATTTGAAAGTGCCTGTGTATCAGGTTAGAGGGAGGGTTTTTTAAACGTTTTCCCCATTGAGCACACTGTTTCTGTTAGGAATCTCAGCCTTTGTGTGTGCATTTGACTAGCAGGGTGTTTGTGATTAAAATGCTAACAGGTCGTTTTTGGCCACTAGTAGACGTTACTTAACTGTTTTCAGTTGTATCAGGTGGCATTAAGGTTCACTAACTGTATTATATATTGGTAGCCGTTGCACTTTGTTGCATCGGCAATATGTTGTTTCTTAATTTATTTTGCCAACCATCTTTGACAAAGAATCCAAGGTTTATTGTCATTGTCAGACCATAAATCAAAAGGTTGTAATGTTTAAATGCCACGTACCTGATCACTCTACATCTCACCTTTGCAGAAGACAAAAAATCCTTCATCGGTGAGACATCTACTGTAATAATATTGGGAATGGCAAAAAACATCTTTGTCAGAATTCACCAACAATGTTGATGAAATAACTGTGTTGTTAGTCGACACTAATCAGTTAATACCATTCTACCTCATTTTTAATAGATAGGTCATTGTATGGCAGCATTACACTGTGTAATAGTTGCAGATCTAACAAGAAGAGTATCTTTGAGAGCCAAAGCAGGTCACAAGCAGACGGGTCTACATGGCTGGCCAGCGAATGACTCAGAGGCAGAAGAGCTTGAAGGTGTCTGGGTCAAATTCCGAACCACAGACCTGCTATTTATAGTGCTCACCACAGGCCACACCACCACAGCAATTGTGACTTCATGAATAATCTGCTTTCATCAAAGACCCAGCGCTCTACCTCTTCCCCCGTCTTAATGGAGACACTAAGGGCAAAGAGCGGATCTTTTCGGCGACTAAACGACGACTCGTGGCCTTTCAAGTCTGAGAGTTGTCATGTTTTAAAAATGCAAGCTTTCTACAACAAGCTCATGTGCAGACGGCTGTTTGGTGAGCTGAGCCGCGGAGTGGCGGGGTGCTGGTATCTACTGTGAAGTCATGCAGCCTATAGTTGACTTGCTAATCACTGTTCCTCTGAGACAGCTCAAGCGACGGTGTGACTGCCGATGATTGAAGCTCTCTAGCGAGTTGGGCGAGTCGTCTGACTGTCAGAGATGAAAGGATGTTTGCAGTTTACCTGAAGCATCAAACGGCATCTGCCTCTCTCTTCCCCCCGCTTCTCGCGCATAGCTCCTCTCTTCCCGTTTCCACAGTAGTCATGGTTACCCCCGCAACAGAGCGCTCTTGCCGGAGCTGTCAGGGCGTCGCGCTCAGATCACCTCGCGCAGGTCGTTTCGGCACACAGTTCCCACTCGTGACACCACGCTTCAATTTGGCTTTGATTAAGTCAGCCCGGGAAGCATCTGGCTCTTTCACCAGCACGGGGGCTCATGTAATTTGGCAGAATAACCGAATGAGAATAAAACCCCCTACCTGGGGGGGCAAGGGGACGTAAATACATCTTGCTTATCCAATTTCTCAGCGCTCTGAATGGGAGCGGCGCAAAATGCAGCAAATCTGCCACCGGTGTTGGGGGAAGAATTAGCCCCTCAGGTGTGAGGTGACACTGAAACAGCATGCTCTCCGAGATTAGCCTGCTTTACAGTCGATATCCAGCTGTAGTGTAAATTTTGCCAAGGTAATTGGCTCTTTTCAGTGACTGATATCTGACCACTCGTGTGAGCGGTAATGGTTCTCAGAATCACTACGGAAAACAAGAGGCTGCTTTCCGTAAGGGGGTGCGATGGGGGATTATGGAGTATAGATGGGCTGATAGACGTACTTGAAGCATAATTGTATTGTGGATGATTGAGGCACAGGAAGTAGATTTGTTTTGTCTTATTTGCATTTTTTTTTTCTTCAGCCAGAGCAGGTGAATGAAATTAGTAGTGTGATTTGTGGCGGGATGGAGGGTGAACGAAAAGAGAGTGATAAACAGATGCGGGACACAGAGAAAGATGAATGAGTGTGAGAATGAGGGAATCTGAGTGAAGGAGGGTGTGAAAAGGCTATGCAGCTTTGAGAGAGAGACACTAAGTGTTTGTTAGGAGTGGAGCTTGCACTACATTACTGTTGCTGTGTACACGTCAACACATTATGTGCATTGTTTGGTAATGTCGAAAATTGGTCGGACAGATGATAAAAAGTAACAGAGAGAGAAACAGAGATCAGTTAAAACTTGGATTGTGTACCAGGCCAAGAAGGGAGAACTGTGAACATTGTCCCGGCCCTGGGTTGAGGGCTCTCTATGATTATAACCTTGAGCTCTGTGGGACAGGGTACCAAACATAAATACTTTGTTTTGAATCCCCAGTATTTTAAGTGTGCACACCAGCATACTTTGAAAAGAGCATGCAACAGGGAGAAGCAGACTGAGGGATTTGTCCCTTTTGCTTTTTTTCAGTGATGGATAAGAACAAACTGTCCTAGTCAGTTTTGATGCTGTACTGTTTCAGAGTAGTCGGCCTCATTCTTTTTGTTTGTATTTCTTTCTTAGGACGACTTGTAGCCATTCCCTAACTAATCAAAAAACAGCTGTTTTCAAATAACTCCTTTTCAGTAATTGGTTTTTATAATATATAAAATGACAAAAGTCATATTTTGTTGGTTTGAATTATTTTTGCGTTTTATGTATAAAGGTAATTAATAAATACTTTGAACAAGCCATTGAGAATCTTTAAACTAAGGTAATGACATTATAAGATTTGCAAAGCCTTGCTATAGTGTGAAATATGAAGTTCATTTTTAGGCAAGATGCTCAGATGAATGTTGAGCAAAGCTTTTGCTGTGACTTTATGTAATATGTAATACAGCCTTGAGCCGTTTTAATAAAAATGTAAGTAATGCAATTTAATTAAAATCATATTTATTGAATCCAGCTGACATATTAATGTGAAATAACTAAGAGTATATACTAAGAGTTATGTGCAGTAGGATACACAATAGCTACTGTATGTAAACAGGTGTTTCATGTTATACTTTCTATGGTGCACAGCTGGAACAATGTATTGACCAATTCACATCCGAGACTACAACTATCATTAACATTCTTGATTCCATTGTTGTTGTACACCAAAGAAAGAGATTTCTCAGCTGCGTCTGTACCACTGAACTCTTCCCTCTCTCTCTTTCTCTGGTTTTCTTTGTCTGGTGCTCCTCCTGGATTGCTAGTGTGCCAAAATCACGCCTCGTTCTCGCTTTCTCGTCTCACTCTCTGGCTTTTCCTCATATTTCCCCAAGACTGCAATCGATAGAGGCGTCTGTGATCAGGTTGCCACGTGTGATTCATTTGGGTAACCTTGACTACGGTTTGATGTGCGTGTGGACTTGGCTTGGTTAGCTGCAGTGTGAGTCAGAGAAAGCGTGTGCCGCGCAGGAGCTGGTCTGCTTACAGTATTGATTTGCCTGAGCAGCCAAGAGGGGTTTCACCTCTTCCTACAATGAGTGTCCCGAACTGCTTTAGAGTTTTTATAGGAACTTGCATAATTCTTGTGAGGTTAGCACCCTCAATGGTTTTTATTTTGAATATGTGTTCATTTGAATCAAACTTGCTTGATACACAATACTTCTAAATACATATATATGTATATATATATATATATATATATATATATATATAATTTATCATCAAAGATTATTTGGACACTACTGTTTTTATTTTATAAAAGTACTTACAAATATTAATATGTTTTTTTTCAGTAAATTATTTTACTTTATTTAATGTTAAATTATTTAACATTAAGATCAAAATCAAAATCATATTTAATAATAATATTCAATAATAATCTTATTTATTCCTGTTTTCTCATTCCCACAGAACTCCATCAGACACAACCTCTCCCTACATACCCGCTTCATCCGTGTTCAAAATGAGGGAACAGGAAAAAGTTCCTGGTGGATGCTTAACCCAGAAGGAGGAAAGATGGGCAAAGGGCCCCGAAGACGAGCTGTATCCATGGACAATGGCACTAAATACCTGAAGAGCCGAGGCAGAGTCAGTCGGAAGAGAGCAGGAGCTGTGGGAATGGGCAGAGAACTTGGAGGACCCGGAATACAGGGATCGCCAGAACATGGAAGCCCAGCTGGTAAGGGAGTTATGGGAGTTGGGGGTGAGGAATTTGATGCCTGGACAGACCTCCACTCCAGAACAAGCTCATCTGCATCAACGTTAAGTGGGTGCTTGTCTCCAATTCTGGCTGAGACAGAACCTGATGAACCAGAGGAAGGAGGACTTTCCTGCTCAGCCTCCCCAAGACTCTATCCTAGCCCCACCAGCACAAGATCTCCAGCCCTGGGAACAGGGGGGCACTGTCCATCTGTCGAGCTCCCGCACCTAGCTGATCTAACTGGAGCCATCAGCTTGGAAGAGGGCTACTCCCAGCCTCTACCACTTAAGCGCAATGGCTATCACTATGGCCCTGGACCCAAAGGAGAGACCTCCTACTGTGGAACGGTTTATGGGCAACCATCCATGGGCATGCTTAGGCATCATACGCCTATGCAGACGATTCAGGAAAACAAGCCTACCAGCTTCCAGCGTGCTCTTAGGGCATACTCAGAGAACAATGCCCTCGAAAGTTTACTTGCTGGAGGGCCACAGTACTGTGGTAAGGACATGATTGTGGGGCAAGGAGCAGCATCCCATTCCCTTATGTCACAATCTAACAGCGCTGTGCACTCTCACAGCCACAATCAGAGCCAGAATCACAATCATAACCCAGAGCATGGCCACAATCGCAATTCAAGTCAGAGTGTTCACAACGGCCATGGAGTAACCCACGAGCAAAACCCAAGCCATCATCACAATCCCAATCAAGCTCATAACAAGCATCACCCAAGTCTTGACTACAATCATCACAAACACCACCGTGGCCACGACTACGTTCAATCTCATGACCACAAACTCAACGCTAGTCCCAATCCTAACCACATGCACAATCACCTGCAACACAACAACTCCAGACAACCAGACCTTTCTCCCAGGGTGAACAATGACATGTTGCAACCCTACAACCACAAATCACCCAGCCTTTATGGCTCACGTGTTCACCTCCCGTCTACTGCCCTGCCTCCTAATCCTGCAAGTGTCTTGGATGTTCCCCAAGACCCTTGTCGCCTGGCTTCAGCCCCCCACCCTCGTCATCAGTCCTACCCAGGTTCCCACCTCCACCAGGGCATGACAGAACCATGGCAGGGGTATTACCACCTCACATCACAGAACCCCAGTTATCATGGCAACCATCAAGCTAACCATCACCAGGATCCTCACAACCGGTTGCAGTCCGAGCTGGAAATGGATGTGCACCAGAGCAGTCTGGATTGCGACGTGGAATCCATTCTCCTGAATGACTTCATGGACTCAACAGAGGGAATGGACTTTAACTTTGACGGGTCACTATCACAGGGTGTTGGCATGGGAATGGGTTTGGGAATGGGAATGGGGGTTTTTGCAGGACCTCAGCAATCACACAACAGCCAGAGTTGGGTGCCTGGGTGAACCGTGGGGGCATTGAGGACCTACAAATAGGCAAGCGTTTAACCATACAGCCTTCTGAAGGGCAGCAGGTCAAGTTGGGAACTCACACGAACGAATTGACCAAGATTCCCTTTTGCTGATGTCAGATTCTGGACCCTTGCCCCATCTCCTTAAAATACCCCCCCTTCTATTCCATTTTGGCTGCTGTGGAATAATGTCATAGCGCCCTAACAGTCCTTTCTGTGGTTCATGTCCTTCAGTTTGTGCTCAATTCATCACCTCCATGTCTTTCTGGGCAAAAGCTCTGAAGCACTTTACATCGTCATCCATTCCGATGCTGTAACGACTACCCCGTGACCTGGGAGGAATCACATTGTCCGCTGGCCTGGGTTTAATGTATGCAAACGACTTTGTTATCCTTCCTGAACAAAAAAGTAAATAAATAATTAAGCGTTGGTGTTGTTTTACTAAACATGAGTACAGGATTGAGCAGTTGCTATAGCTGTCTGAGTGTCTGTGCCGTCATTTGTGTATTCGTCAGTGTGTGCGGGTGTGTGAGTGTTTGAGTGTGGGGCTGCTTTTCTTTGGTAAATGTATGCACCTCCTCTCAAGTAGGTCTATTGGATGTCCCTTTATTGTGGGCTAGGACAGTCATCCATCAGACACACTCTATTGATATTCAGCATATCCTTTTTAATCTCCAAAGTAATGCACCAGCTATGCATCACTGTTGCAAATAGAATGTGATGCTCGGGGAGCGCAGGGCTGTTTTTCCCCCGGACACACAACGGCTTAATGTGTTTTGGCGAAAGTGATGATTAAAGTCACTCTGCAGTAAGTGGTGGGGCAGGGGGAGGGGGTATTAGAAGGAGGTAGGGAGGGCAGAGATAGAAAGATAGTTGGGGAAAAGGAGAAATGCAAATATTATCACTATGCCCCCTTCCTCTCCATTCTGTGAATTTATAAAGCTTTCCCTGTAATGAAATAAGGAATGATCCAACACTACTGCACATCCTGTGCAGGGCTCTTTCCTGGTTCACCTCGGCCTAGCTACTCTGTGGCAGCCTTCCTCTGACTTCACCCAGTGCATTGGTTTTATTTCGACTACATTAGCATTCTTTATCTTTCTACCTATGCAGCGTTAACCCTAGGTCATCAATGATGATTGATCAAGTTTTAAGTTTTTCCAACCCTTATTCCCTGTGTGTTAGTGTAATACAGATCTGGAATTTGGAAAATGCTTCCTTAACGAGTTAACGCTTGACTAACCTGAATAACTAAATGATGGTAGTGCTACCTCAAGGTCGCAAAAGAAAAGGTGTCATCTCATATCAGGTTTTACAGAATGCCAATTCCACCATCTTTCAGAGCAAAAAAAATGGGTGCTATCTTCTCTCTGCAGACATCCCCTATCATTTTGTCCTTATCCAGTGATCTCCCAGATTCAAGTAATAAGTGCAAGTGTATATTTTCTCATTCTGAATGCAACATTACACCACAGATTCAAACAAAAAGACTCCTTTGATTATACATGGTTTAAAAATGGGCATGTGTATGCACACATCATAAATACCGGTTGTCTTAACCTATTATGGTCACTAGATAAGGGATGATGAATTAGTGGAAACACCACGTGGAAAAGTAGCTTCACTTTTAAGCAATTAAATCGCCATTACATGACTGCAACTACAAAGGAGAGTTATTAGGTTGATAGTCAATTACAAAACATGTCAGGTGTAAAAATGGTCTGACAGAACTTTGATATGAAAGGTTTGGAGGCAACGTGAGGCAACTAACAGGCTTTTAAAGCAGAATACTTTGTACGTGAATTGTCAGTGCATCCATGTCAAAAATTGCTAAATTATTTATTTGTCAAGGGAGACAGGATCAAAAATAATGATAGCATATGCCAAACAGTAAAAATGCATCGGCAAAGACAAACAGAAGTCGCAACTCAGTGCACTCTGACAATCAAAAACATACAAAGTACAGCGTCAAAAACCATAGGCTTTATGAATCAATATTTCTCTTACCAAGCCTTCACAAAAGGCATTTTCTAGCATCAGAAAGCAAAAGCAATGTTCACTTGTGTTCTATAATTACAGGATTATAATGTCTCCATGCACACTACTAAACAAATGCAAGAGTAATTTCATGGCTGCTAGGATAAAGTCACCTTCCATGGCCAATCACTAAATCTGAACATCTTTGAATTTTTATGTAAATTTCTGGAACACAAAAAGTAGATTCCACCCCCTTTATTACTAAAGAATTGGACAGTTTGTTCCTTTAGCATTCCGACAAGAATATACAATTTCTTCAAATTGTGTTTAAGGTTAATTTGTCCACTCTTTGTATCATTACTTGCTTACTTGTCTACCATTATTGATGTCCCATAAAGTGCATCCCCGTCCTCCAAACACTTTTATTTATTTATTTTTAAATATATGTTGCCAGGTGCTTTCTCTGAGGCTGAAATTGTCCAGAGAAACCCGTCTTGGATGCAGCTTTTTGTTCTGCTTAAATTTTGATGAGGAAAAAGTACATGGAGAAAGAAATGGAAAGTGCAGTTAAAAAAGATAAAGGAAGCTGACAGAGAGTGAGTTGAAAAGGACGGCACTAGGTTGGTTGAAAGAAAAAATAGAAGCCCTCACAAATAGAGATGGTGTGTGTTTGTGTGCATGAGAGAGAGAGTTTGTCAGAGTAGCTTCTCTCAGCAGAGCTGTTTGAATCAGGCCAAATGTCAAGTGGCTCTCTACAGTGTTTCTCACACAGCCCGATCAGATAGCCATCCCTCTTTCTCACTGTCTCTCTTTCCTGCCAAGGACAATGAGCCCTGTCTTCATCCACTTTCATTCCTGTCTTTATGTTCTTTTCGAGGTGGCCCGGAATCTGTTGTTATCCAACTGTGATTTTGATTGCTGGCCTACGCCTGCTTGAGTGCTCAGCTTCATGTGTATGTGTGTGTGCGTGTGTGTGTGTGTGTGTGTGTGTGTAGCACAGTGACGTACCTGAAATGATATGAAAATGAATTGAAATTGTGCCGTGGTATTTACTATGCCTGGCTATCAATAATATAATATACACAGTTTATATTTATTGGGTATAAAGATGGGTTTGTGGATGACAGTATGGAGCTCCTGTATCCTATTCATCTATATTACAAGATCATGATTCTATTACAGCTCATTTCTGTTACATGCTGTACAAAAATCTGTATTGAGAAAATTGTATAATATTTTTTGACAAGCAAATATCAGTTTTATTTCTTTTTTTAAATGATGTATCTGCTCATCTTGTGGCCTGTAAAATAAAACAAAAGAGAACTTGAAAAACCTGAAAGCCTTTTTTTGACAATTTGTGTAAAGAATATTGTTGATGCTTCATTCGATTTGGTTCAAACAACAATGCACTTACTTCAGTATTTTGACTTATTTCTGAGTGAGACCAAAATACTGACTTAGGAAAAAGAGATAAAAAGGCTTGTTTGTAGTGTACCATTTTGCTATATATATATATATATATAATTTATTATAGAAAATAATTTTATAGAATTTCAGGAGAAACATCAGAGACATACTAAATATTAAATAAACCCTGTAAATGAGAGTTCAATTAGGTCTCCAGAAACATGAAAGCATGACCCCTGACCAATAAAGGCTTCCTTTGGGAAACATGGAGGTCAATGAGAATAGTACTCATTATGCGCGTAACCATGTGCGCCATGAGAATTTCATATGGTTTCAACAGGAAAGACGATCAGCATTCCAAAACCTAGCAGCTTTTTACTGCTGCCTTGATTTAAAATACTTTACAGACAGCAACTCCTCATACAAATCAAGTTTGACATCCATCATAGTCCTAAGCTACAGTAACAGCGGCATTCTATAATTAGCATAACAAATACTGTGGAGAAAAATACACATTTAGTACTGAATATAAAAAATAATTATATAGAATTTACATTGTTTGCAAATCTGTCATTACTAAATATTGTAATTCACTCGAGCCTTTCTGCAAAAGATACAGACTATTCTGCCTTCTGAATCTGGCTAAAGTGACATAATGATGCTGCCTACCTTTTTGGACAGCCATCATATTGGAAGCGTATTTATGATGTAGGCAGTTCAGTAGGTTTAGGAACATAAATGTGTATGCGCTAAAGTAAAAGTGCATCATTTACTATGTGTGTGTGTGTGTGTGTGTGAGATAAGGCTCGTTAACACCCCTGATGCTGTTCCACAGCTGTCCTCGTCCCTGTGGAAGCATTCTCACTGAGGGAATGCCGGCATCTGCAGTGCCATACTGTTCCACATCTTTCTCTGAGATTCACACACACACACACACATTGCTGCTCGTCTAATTGACTCCGCTCATCTCTGGCTCTACCTCGCCTCCACAGGCGACTGTGCGTGAGCGAGAAACGGACAACTGAGTCGTGAGAGAAAAAGAGAGAAAAAAGAGAGGGAAATGGTACTGGAAACACATGCTCACTCTGAACATGGCTCCTCCCCTTGTCCCTACAGGGAAAACCAAAACCATAAAAACTGAGTATTTTAATTTAGTTTTAAAGGAATAGTTCATTCAAGAATAGAAATTATGTCATCATTTACTTAAACCATTAATCTCTTATTGTTCCAGACCTGTTTTTTTGTTGTTGTTTTTTTCACACAAAAGCTCCAAATCCATCCCCAAACACTGACGTCTGTAAATCTACAAATATGTAAAACCAACATAAAAAAATTGTGTGTTTGGGGGGCGTCTAGATGACTTGTACACTACATCTTAAGCGTTCTTAAATCAAATAGCCTTATGTGAGAATTAGACTGGCCCTGTACTCTCAACACTCAAAATGTTGTATTATATTATGTTATATTATACGAGAACTTTAAAAGTGATTTTTGTAATTTTATTGTTATTATTATTATTAGTAGTAGTAGTAGTGTTTTACTCTTTTGGAGATGGAAAGATGCTGATCACTATGAACTGTTGTATACTCATTTATGTATTTTGCGGACACTTTTATCCAAAGCATCTAACAACAGAGGAACAAAGCAGCTGCTCAAAGTGCCAGCAATCTTTGCAGTACAGAATTTCAGTATTAGTATTAAAATGAAAGGTGTGGAGATTCTTCAAAAATTCTCTATTTGAGTTCCAAGGGGGAAAAATGGGGTAAGTAATAATAATAATAAAAAAAAAATGCATATTTGTCATTTCATCCAAAGTAATCCTTCAAACTACCTTCCCTATAGGATAAGCTGTCTGGAAAATAGATGGGTGCATGATCTTTACCCTTCCAGATATCAGGTAAATTTAACGTCTGAATATTAAGAAACAAAACAATCAGCATTGTGCTCGATCTCACATGCGAGGCTTTATTACAGACCTCAGTCTCCACGTGCTCTCTAAGTATCAAGCACAGCCATTAACGTCAGACAATAGAAGCTTCCGGATTCGCGGGCCCTTTTCATCCCTGAGAGCAGGATTTGTCAAAACAGCATGTGTTATTGAACCCTGGTTTCTCACCGTGCTCAATGCAAATGAGAGCAGCCTGATTTATTCCCAGTGTTTGATGGATTTATTCTGACAGAGGAAGTGACAGCGCTGTGACAGCCAAGCCCCCCCCCCCAACCTTTTCTATTTCAATTCTTATTCTATAATGCATTCTATTCTGAAATTCTTTCTCAGCTCTCAGGGCTTTTTCTCAGCATTGTGGTGTAGAAAGGGCTGCATTATTCATGATCATATATTCATTGTCATTTCATATACCACCTCTGATTTGCATTCAACTCCATCCCCGTGCTCACTGATAACTGCGGAGACTTTGTAAATTCAGTGAGGAATAGGCTGATATGTCTTTTCAATGACTTCATTTGGGGTTTGTGATGTACACACCATGAAGTTATATGGACTTGTTGAAATGGTGTTTAATTCGACGTGGCGCATAAGCCTTGAATTACATTTGACCGAGAGTAGGGTTGTGACTCACAGTCGGCAGCGATTTGCAGTGGCAAAGGAACCAGAAAGCATTCATTTTTAATGAGAGCTGGTGATTTGGGACGACTTGACGATTTGAGAAGTCCAGCAGTTAAACTTTATGTAAATGAGCAGTAATGGAGGTATGCATAAAGTACAACAATGTATTTACGCTGAGAGGCCCGCAACAAGCAACGGGAAGTCATTCTTTCCCAAAGGGAGTTGGTTATGTGACATTACAAACGACAGAGATCACTGTCGACGCAACTTTGTGCCCCATAAATATGCATGTGAATGGAGGAAATGCAGTTGCATACAAAACAATTCTCATTCCCCTGCTTATGAGTTGCAAACTCATGACATATGACACGACAAAAAGAAGATCTAAATACAGTAACATAGACTTTATACATTGCTCCACATTGGTCCAAAGCGAAGCTTTAAGGCATAAAAGACTACATCTCTTCACTATATGGCATATTGTTCAGGCAGGTGAATTTTTACAGAAACCTCATTCTCGAGAGTGCACTGATCACAACTTAAGCATTTCAGCAATGACTAATCTGAATGCCTCCAAGTGGACATTGCATTCATAAGCTCAACAGAATCATGTGTGATTTGAATGCGCAATGTTGGAAAAATGTGTAAAAAGAAAATTGGCTAACACTTTTGACACTTAAGAAACCATGCTAAACTAATTATCATTAATTTGCAACTACATGTCTCCTAACTCTCAGAGTAGACTGTAAGGGTAGCTTTAGTATTTGTAGAAGAGGTTGACATATACTTGCAAAGTTTCTGATAGTCAGTATGTAGTGTGTTGTGGAGGCATCAAAATACAGTGTTAGAAGATATTAAGCACAGTCTACTAATACTCGAATGACATGTAGTTGCAATGTTACTTACTGTTAGTATAATGTCTAAAGTGGACTATCGAAATAAAGTGTTACCAAGAATTGATGCAGCATTAGCAGATCTAAATTTAATGCAGTTTTTATTTCATTTTCACATTATTTGCAAAAGATTTAGTTCAATACATCAAATTCTATTGGTTGTCGTGTCTCATTACTTAAAGTTACAGGTCATCCAAAAATGAAAAGTTGTCATAATTGTTTAGGCTACTTGACTTCAAATTGTTTCAAACAATGTTTTTATTTTTTTAAAATTTGGCTGTCAAAAAATGTTAATTCAGAACACATCAAACACAGAAACTCCAGTGCTGCATATTAGAAAAGTCTAGGGTTTAATAACATAACATATGCTACTTATGTAAATTAGTATATGTTTGTGTAAAATAGCATGTTTATATAATATTTTTATGGAAAATAAATTTATTATTACTTTAAATAATAATAATAAAAAAGTCACATTTAAAAGCTCTAAAATGAGTTATAAACGCCTGTTGCAATGTTTAATAATGTGTTTTTTATCTTATGTAACTGTAATCATGATATTTGCATTTAATAGGTGGCACTTTGTGCACTTCATACCAGCTGCACATAAACACTAATCAACGCACATACATAAAGTGCCCCTATTATGGGTAATGAAAGGTTCATATTTTGGTTTTGGGAGTCCCCAACAACAGGCTGACGTGCATGCAAGGTCAAAAACACTTTCATTGTCTTATAATATGCATTTATTTTTTACGTTATTTGCTCAACGACTCCCAAACGTTTCACGATTTTTCCAAACCGCCCCTTTGCGTGGTGTGAATTGGTGGAGACTGGTCGATTTTTTGAGCAGTGCTGTTTACAGCATTACCATGGAAACCAATATTTTACGTATCCAAAAGCGGCAACTAGTGGTGAAGAATGAATTTGCATTCGAAGAACTAGTTGGACGGGCAACATGGTAATGTTTCATGTTGAGGTCAGTGAAGCAGCTTGGGATATGTTCTAAAGACGGCTCATTTCAATGAACAACTGGTTTCAGAGTCTACTCTTTCTTTTACGGGGCAGTCTCTTTATACATGGTGCGTTTTTAGATTGAAACCTTTACAGTGTTACACACTGCATGAAAGCGATTTTCAAAAATCCGTAATAGGGGCACTTTAAAGTAGAGCACATCAAATATGGTAAACAGAAGCTTAACCATGCATGAGTGACATACAAACACAAACATTGGTTCTTTGCAAAAGTGCAAGAGTATTTGCGCAATACTGTGTTTGCTTAATCACTGATTTACAAAGAACATACCATTTCAAAGTCCTGACTAATGCCTCTATTAGCTTTTAAATACAATAGTCCAGATAAATAGTAGAGAGGAGTGAAAGCTCAATTCTCTATCCCCAGGCCTTCAGAGGACAGTAATGCTGAACTCCTGCTCTTCCTGTAGGCCGCTGGACTGTCTGCTATGATAATGATGATGATGGGTTGAAGGTGATAATAGCTGCTGTCTGCGTGAATTCTCCAGGGTCGTGCTATGATGGATAACATCGGAGGTGTTTTGTATCATGCTGGACGTGGGTGGAGGTCATCCCTGCTGCACCGATATTGCTATGCAGGATCAAAAAAATCTTAAACTAGTTTGTAACGAATGCATTTTTGTATCAGTTTGGCGATTGAGAATAGCTGTGTGTGAGGGGTGTGTGGTCCCCCGCTGGCTGGGGTCCCGGCTGTTTGAAGCACGTTGGCTGCAGCGCTGGTTTTGATCAGCGCTGGATCTGCGAGATCAGAAAGTGGATCAGGAGCTCCCGGGGGAGTGTCATTTACACGTGCCTCCTACTGAGGGGAGAAAGCGCCGCAATTATACGTTTGTTAAAATGCTAATGCTTAAAGTTGCCCCTCCCAACACACACTAACTCACACACACACTCACTAAGGGAATTTTTTTTTGCCTACATAACACTTTAAAAGAGTATTATGGTCTCAACTTACAGTATTGAACTTATTGTCATGGAATCGCTAACCAACCCTGACTGTGCCAATTTAAATCCAGTCTATTAACTTAAGCTAATAAAGTAAGCATGGCTGTTTTCACTTTATTTCACACTGTCTGTGTGAGGGAGAGGTTTGAAATCGTATCAGAGTCTTTTTGATTTGTGATTTATATGTGTGCAAACAACACCATAATGTCTGAATTACCAATGACATTTTTGTGGGTGTTATTTTGTGTTTTCATAAAATATTATTTTAGTATAGAAATATAGAAATGTATCACAATATAATAGTTGTATTATATTTCATTTTATTATTATAATATTTATTTATTTATTTTAATTAATTAATTATTTATTATTATTTTTTTGGTTTGCCATTTTTACTACCTGGCTCCTAAGCACTAACTTACAGTCTAATAATGATGATGATAATAATAACAATAACAACTGCAATAATAATAATAATAATAATAATTCATATTCAATGTATTTTAAAATAACAAAAACAAATATAATAATAATAATAAGTTCCAGTTCCTCAGTGACATCATCCTACAATATGTGACGTCATGGAGAAACATTATACATAAGAAAACATATACAAGAGCATTTGACCAGAGTATATTTCTGTTATGATTCTGTTATTCCATTTAAATTTATAGATTTTGAATGGTGCAATGAATTTTGACAACCTGATGTTTTGTACATATTTTATATTACTAAACAATACAGAGTAATGTTTGCCACAAATTTCCACATATTAAAATAAAAAAAATTCACATCATTCTTTGCGGCAGCCTCAGTATATATATA
>JAUMHP010000028.1:274376-297999 GCA_032361065.1 Enteromius trimaculatus
GCAAATTCCACTAGCCAGTCAGAAGAAATTCTGATTGGCGTTTTCTCAATACCAGAGCGAATCAGGGCTCCCAAGTTCAGGGAACGGGGGTTACATTAGGTAACCTAGTCGTTCTTTTCCTCCACCTTTCTTGACTAGATGTTTAGCTGAAATTAACAAAGAAGTATACAGCAATTCTTATTAATGCACTGGTCACCTCACATATTGACTATTTTAATGTTCTAATGCTTTAATGCTTACTTGTCTTCCTTCTAAACTTCTCCATAAACTCCAACTTGTTGAGGACTTAGCAGCTTGTATTCTTTCTAGACTTCATCGGCTGAGCGCATTTCTCCTGTTCTCCAACATTTACACTGGCTCCCAGACAAGTATTGCATTGATTTTACAATTTAGCTCTTCACATTTAAGGTCCATCACAACCTTGCTCTGCCGTACCTTACTGACCTTCTCCACATCTATACTCCTTCCCACACTCTCAGATCTTCACACTCAATCTCTCTGTAGCTGTATATATGTTTAAACACCATGGGAGCAAGAACCTTTAGTTTTTTGTCCCCTCACCTGTGAAACTCTTCACCCCCATGGGTGTTTAGAAAGGCTCCATTAAATAAAATGAATTATAATTATTATTATTATTAAGTGATGGGTAAGTTTAGTGCAGGGTTAGGTGTAGGTCATTTGTGCAACTCGTAAAATACATACAAAGTTTTTACAAGTAAGCTTGTACAAATTTGTAAGAATTAGCTGCCTCGTAAATGATGTATGAATTTGCTGTGAGATCAGGCTAAGGGATGTGCATTTCCATAAGTGAGATTTTGTCTCTGTAGTTCTTTTTGGCAGAGGCTATTTATACTAACTCCGCCAACTAAAGTGCGATTGGGGTAGTCAACACTAAAAAAAGATGGCCATTAAATTTAAATTCCAATGACAATGGGCACTTTCTAACGCGATCAAACCCGTTCGAATCCATCTTTTGCCACACTTTTTTCTCCCTTTTCAAATCTCATATTGCCTTGGAAGAAAATGGAAATAAAAAGTTTAAAATAAAGTTTTTGGTAGGGTTAGGGTAGGCATGGGAGGGCTTTATTGTCCCAATAAGGTGGCAGTCATTTAATAATTTGAATTAAAATTATAATTACAGCATTCTGTTTTATAATGTACTACAAACTGAGTTACAGATAATTCCCACTATTTGCAATAAGTTTAAAGAACAGAAAAGCTTGCTATTTTAAAACAGAGTAAATTGAATCTATATAAATAGAATGTTATTAAAACATTAAACATTAAAACAAGTGTAAATAGGATCTATTACTATTTATTTACAAATAGTCACAGCCTGTAAAATACTGATAACAAACATCTCGGTTATGTATTGTAACCCTTGATCCCTGAAAAAGGGAACATAGACGTCACGTCGGTGACCGAAAAAATAGGAATCTTGCTTCGAGATGGCAAATCAACTCCGTGTGTATACAAACATGCCAATGAAATTGGCATATGCTGATTAATATCCAGCTGCACCTAATCGCAGCGCAAGTATAAGTAGGCCAGCAGATTAAGCATTCATTAGTTTTTCGCTGAGGAGCCGAGCCGGTGTACATACCCCTCTAGCGGCAGTACAGATCCATGACGACGGGACGTGACATCTCCATTCTCTTCTTCAGGGAATGAGGGTTACAATACGTAATCAAGGCATTCCCTTTCAGTCAGTCACTCCGAGTAACATTGGTGACCGACGAATAGGGATCCCTATGGAAAACACCATGGAAGCTGCCCCTTCCAGTGTCGTGTGGGAGTCTCCCAAACCCCCAGTGTTTGGACTCTTGGCCGGGACTCGACCACAGGGTACCTGCACTACCTACTAACTGGCCACTGGGAAGTCTGACAAGATGTACGGAGTCTGCCTTCCTGTTGGAGGTCTAACATGAATTTCAATGCATATGGAGTTTTGGAGGTGATTGAACCCTCATGGAGCAACCGCTAGAATTGAAGCAACTGCAGGGGAACATGGTCAGTTTTCACCACAAGAGGCCCTCTCAGGGTATCACTCAAGGGGTCCAAGCCCTCAGCGGTTCTCAAGGATTCATCGCATCGAGGGCCTGGCGCCAGATGCTCCGCAACATCCGGCTGCAGAGGGGAGCAGAGGAACTCAACAGGGTCTACGGATAAGGACACTATGGAGATGCCAAGCCGACCGAACCGGTCCTACTCCGGCTCTTCAGCTCTGTTTGAGGTGAGAACTCGGGATGACACCGGTTCCACACGAATGCTATAAAACCTAGCGAATGTGTTAGGGGTCGCCCATCCCGCAGCTCTGCAAATGTCTGCCAGCGAGGCATTGCGTGCCAACGGACGAAGCTACTTTTCGAGTCGAGTGAGCCCGTACACTGAGGGGGCAGGGCACATACTGTGCCTGATAAGCCTGGGTGATAGCATCCACTATCCAGTGGGCCATCCTCTGCTTGGAGACGGCATTCCCCTTCTGCCGTCCACCGAAACAGACAAAGAGCTGGTCTGAGGTCCTGAAACTCTGTGTCCGGTCTACGTAGCATCTGAGTGCTCGGACGGGACACAGAGTCAGCAGGTTTGGGAGCGGAGTCAAGGCAGCCTCCGCTACTTTGGTAAAGACACGGGGCGACAGGGAGAGCCAGAAGGGCAGAATGCGATACTGATATGCCCGACCTTCGAATGCGAACCTCAGGAATGGCCTGTGGCCCGGAAGAATCGAGACATGAAAGCATGCGTCCTTCAGGTCTATAGCTGCAACCCAATCCTGGGAACGGATGCATGGAAAAATGCGTTTCGGCGTCAACATCTTGAACGAAAGCCTGTGAATAGCCCTGTTCAAGACTCGCAGATCCAGGATTGGTCATAACCCGCCACCTTTCTTGGGCACTATGAAGTACGGGCTGTAAAACCCTGTCCTCATAACGGCTGGAGGGACCAGCTGTATACTGCAAGCCGAACATGACTCATCCACGAATGCTACCTGTGCTCGAGGCCCAGGCATGTAAGACAACGTTTGTGATCGTCCGCCAGCACCAGATAACGGCCGTACCCAAGAATGCACTGGTGGTAGGACATCCTTTAAAATGACGCGTCTTTAAAAAGACGTACCACCAGTAAGCCTGTCTCTTTAAGCTTTGCTCTTTTAGATAAAGACTGAAACGCACAGGGGAGATGGACGCTCAGTTCACAATAGCAGATACTATTGTGACCGCCACTCGAATGGAACCACCGCCCCTGAATCGCCGTGACACCAGCCTTCTTAGTCAGATAAGCAGAGTAAGAAATGCTCAGGAACTGTTGCATGAAGCTCGGCTCAGAAGCGAAAAGCTAATGAATGCTTAATCCGCTGACCTACTTATCCTCGCATATGATTCTCGGCATATGCCAATTTCATTAGCGTGTTTGTATACACGCAGAGTTGATTTGCCATCTCGAAGCGAGATTCCTATTCGTCGGTCACTGATGTGACTCGGAAGGACTGACTGAAAGGGAACAGTTGGTTTCTGTTTAAATAATAAAAGTGCATCTAATAATAATTATAAGTTTTTTGTTTGTTTTACCAACGCAAATATGATAATGATTATGGAATGTAATTTAAATGCCAGCTTGTATCTGATGCACACTTTTTTAAAATGATGCATCACATCGTTAACTTTTACTGATACAAATCTGTGAATCTTATCCAATCTGTGAAACCATCCATACTACATACTACACAAATGATAAATAGAATAAGTAGATACACATTAAATATTAATTTGAGTTTAAATAATTTTATTATTTAAGAACAAAAAACCTATAGTGTAAACAAAATGTGTAAACATATGACCCTTTAACACTATTCAGAGAATCAAGGGTAAATTGGGGGATAATGGGGTAAGTTACGCAGTTTTAGAAAAGTATTTGACTGCAGAATATTGTGATTGGTATTCCAAAGAGCCGTGTAATAACTTTCTACGTATGCACAAATGTAAATTCACATTGGCTGGCTATGGTAACGGCTCCTCTGCAGACACACAAGGGTCATTGTGTGTAGCTGGGGGCCACGGCTGGCACACAGCTGGGCACCTCATTTCCATTGGCTCTGCAGCAGCTCTCACAAAGGGCCCGCGGAGATGAAAGCGCACGCATATGCGTATGTATGTGTGGTCAAAAATAAACTCTGTCACATTCACCCAAGAGTGTGTTTGCCCGCGTGCACAAGTCTCCTCAGAGGTCAAGACACTACAGTCCTCCCACCAAATATTCAGCATCGGATTGACTCTAAATTCTTTGATCAGCAACACCAATCAGAAGCTCAATTATTAGATCCTCAGAGTCTCCAAAGAGCGCTCTAGCACACTTAAACAGATGAAGAGCAAGTCTTCTGCTCTTCCTTGAAGAGACTTACAAGTCCACAAGTGGTTGTGTGGATATTAAGTTGAACTTGAATTCGCATGAACACTTTATGATACAGATGCAGATCAGATGTTTTGTACATATGATTACGTTTCTGTACCACGATCCCTAATCTACTATTTGTACATTTGAAAAACTATTGCAAGTCCTCATGGTCTCTGGACTCACTCTTCTACACAACAGCACGGAGAGCCGTATCAATTAACGCCAGTGGGAAAGGCTCATACCAAGTGCCAAGAGTCTTAATGGAGACATGTGTAAGTCATTACCACAAACACATTGAGAGGGAAGCAGAGGGAGATGGAGGTGGGCCGTGTGCGGTGGGCTCATGCAAGCGTTGCCTATTTCTGAACTTACATGCAGAACCTGCAGGAAATGCAGCAGTAATGTAGAGTGACAGTAGATCTGGGCCTTAGAGTGCAGTGTGACCTTACGAATCCCCAGTCAAGATCAAACCCACCTTCTGTGCTAGCATGTCCTACATCTGCTGAGACCACTGGCCAGACTGACACACTGCAATAAAGTGGAAAGTCATGCAACCATGGGTATTTTCATTGCTGTTTGGACCAATAACGTCATGCGTTTGCATTTTTTTTTTTATTGTTTTCTAATTTATTATTTTTTATATTTACTTATTTATTTTTTATGGAATCACTGATACAAGTTGTAGCTCACCTCAGCATGTTTCCACTTCAACTACTGCTACAACTAATAAGTGAGATTTATTTTACATAATAATGATATTTATTATTTATTATTATTATTAATATTAATAAAATTTTATTTTATTTTAAGTGGAGTACCAATACAGGTCTAGGCTAACGTAAACATAAAAACTGAAATACATAATCATAACTAGTTTAGTTTTAACATTTAGATTTTGTTTCACAGAAACTAGTCTACAATGGCATGAGGTTTGCTTTTTTATTATTATTATTTTTTAATTTCTTTATTTTAATCAACTTGCCTTAAAAATCTCAAACTAACATGACAATTTTGGGATTGGCAATTTTTTTTTTTTTTACACAAATCTTTATAATACCTTACATTTTGGAAATAGTAGCATACGTTATATGTTTTTCTGAACATAATACAAGTTAATACCAATTTTTTTTTTACATCTGCCATTGCAATACCACATTTGTTGCACAGGGCATCATGGAAATGTCATAGTCTCTTTGACATACCATACTGGTAAAATAGCAATGTTGGATAACCATGTACAGTAAACATCACGGGTATGACCGTGACAGTATATAATATATCAGAGTGTCATTTGGTACCATCCCTCTACCATCTTACCACCACAGTGCTGGAATGACGACCCTTCCCATGTCCCTGTTTTGATCTCTGTCTGTTGTAATTGGCGCTTAATTATACAGAAACCAAAAGCGAGGGAAAAACGTCCCGTTCCCATGTGCGTACGATTCCATGAATATATCTGACTGTGTGTCTTGTGTGTAAATACACTTGTGTTTGTAGGTCTCAGGACACCCAGGGCCAAAACAATGGGAAGGCGTCGCACGTCACACTGCTCCTATTGTTCCCAGGTCCTCCTTTTCTCCCTCGCTCTCTCCTCCACACTCTCGTGTCTAGCCTTGAGAGTCTGTCTGACAACGGCAGCCTGTAATTGGACAGACACTGGATTCCTCGGTTGGGTGTGTGTGTGTGAGGGGTAGTGCAGCCCTAGTAGACTCTTTGGAGCCGGTCACAGCGCTGCGATTATAGTGGCAGGGGAAAGCGCGGCTAGATGTCTCCCAGCAGCCCCGTCTGTAAATCATGTCACATAGCAGTAAGCCTCTCCATCTCTGCCTCCATCCTTCCTTTGAGCCAAGCCTCTGCTCCTCTCTTCTCACCCCGTGCTTCCTGTCCCTCTGTGTCCTCCGACCACAGTC
This sequence comes from Enteromius trimaculatus, assembly GCA_032361065.1. Lineage (NCBI taxonomy): Eukaryota > Metazoa > Chordata > Actinopteri > Cypriniformes > Cyprinidae > Enteromius > Enteromius trimaculatus. The sequence goes on from JAUMHP010000028.1 coordinate 280,679, forward strand.
ACTTCAGGCCAGCGTCGAAGCAGGAACACTCTAAGCTGGCCTTAAAGGAGTACTTCACACAAAAATGAAAATTGTCATAATTTTCTCACCCTGATGTCATTCCAAGCCCTTATGGCTCTTTATCTTCTGTGAACACAAAAGAATGCTCACAAAGAATGACTGATAGGCGAAAAGCACAGAGCTCCAGAAAACAAAAAATATCACAGCAAAATCATTGTGTAAATTTAGATGTTTGTGGGGTGCATTAGTAACTGTTTATTTAGAAACTTTGGGCCTCATTCATGAAATATTGGTCATATAGGAGTAAATTCTGTAAGTATAGTTTGTAAGTAAAACAGACCTTCCTGAAAACTCTCTTCTTGATTCACAAATACTTTGTAAACGTCTGATTTGATTTTTAAACATATGTTAATGATGTCCAATCATTAGTAAATAGGGCGCTCGTGCACGCTCATTCACAATTAGCCTAATCCTTGCTTATGAATTACAGCTACACAAATTGTGTGTCCAGGAACACAGTGGTCTGGTCTACTTTTTCAGGTATGACTGCAGTATATTGCATAATTTCAAAAGAGGCCATATGCCTAACAATAAACATTTCATAAAATGTGTGTCCACCAAAATGTTTTAGGCAACTGAAAAATTGCAGGGCTCCTTATGAAAATGAGCAAATGGTAGCGCTGGTGAATGCTTCGGTTGCTATGATTTGGAATATTTACAGCAATAATGTATTACTAGTATGTCATTTTAAAGAATATTATGAGAATCTAAAAATGCACTAACCAGCCATATTAACTTCCCTATCGATGTTTAGTTGTAATCAGGGCCGACATAGTCAGTATAGGCAAATGCTAAGGGCGCCGTACATCCAGGGGCGCCAGAAATGGAGGAAGGAGAAAAGAAAGAAAAAGAATAACTGTTAATAAATAATAATAATAATAAATATTTATATAAATGAAACAATATCCAAGACAAAGCAATTAAGTTTCTTATGAGTATATGGAATTTACTGCGATGCAACAGGCTATTGGTTAGTGCCGGGCCTGCATACAATGCCTGGTCAGGGGTACGTTTCCCAAAAGCATACTTAACTAACTATGATCGTTAGTTTCATTGAACTCTATTGGTAATGATGGATCTTACGACCATGGTTGCTTTTGGGAAACGCACCCCTGGGTAGTATTTATCCAGCCCCTCCTACATTCAATTCATGGTTGGGTAAAAAGTGACAATGACAAGCGCAGCATTTTACCTAAAGCTAAACAGAGGTCTGATATTGTGCCATGCAAGATTATGATTACCATATTTTGATGTGCTCTATGTATGTACATTGATCAATGTTTATATATGAATAATTACAATTTAAGCAAGACTGTTTCTTCAGAAGACTTGGGTGAAATCACTTTATTCATAACTTCTACAATGACTTTATGAACGTTCCAAAGCATTCGATTTTGGTTGAATGGACTGCCAACGGAGGGACAGAACTCTGTCGTATTTAATTAAGAATATATGGGTTTAAAATGACATAAGAATGAATAAAGGTTGAAAGAAGTTTCATCTTTGGGTGGAAGGAGCCCTGTTTCATGTTGCAAGTCATGAACTGTATCAGATGGTTCAGGCCAGTTTAAAAAAATGATTAGATTGTGAACTGGACATGACTCCAGACTTTGGAGCCAAGTATTATTTGTGTTCCTTGATATACCTTTTAATAGTTAAAAATAGGCAGTCACTGACTTACATTTTATGAATAACCAAGGACTACATCTTCAACTAAAAAGAGTTTCTTTACTGTTATACTGAAGAATAAAACCAGCTAGATAGATAGCCTGAGGTGAGTAAATTAACAGCAAATTTAGATTTTTAGGAGAACCATTCCATTAAGAAACAAAACTGTATTAAGATTTGCCTTTAGAGAGAAACTTAAATATTTCATACCACTTCTTTTGTTAACATAAATTTGAGGTTTATGCCTAAAGGAGATCAAACTATTTGCCAAAGGGAGTAAGAAAAACATAATTCCTCCTTCAAACCTTAATTCGTAATCATTTGTATTTATTTAAAAAGCAAATAATATTATCCCACACAAAGTCAATCTATCTTGTTTTACAGACTCTTGAATATATTTTTTTTTTTTCTTGAGAACCAGACAATTTTCATTCATTTCTGATGAAGAAAATGATTTCTTGCAGTGCAAATTTAATTCACACTTCAAAACATATTGCGTTGCAATTGAATATAAGGCATGCAACCGATGGCAACACTGACATCATGAGACTCTGCGTCTTCACACATAAAAAAGTGTTTTGGATTGACATAAGGATGAGTAAACGATGGACACATTTAAATAAGCCACTCATTTATTCAAAGGGATACACCTGCAGTAGGCCGTTTAGACGGTTGTAACCCATTATGTCTTATTGTAAGCGACATTTATTCTATTGTTTTTTTTACAACTGTTATGCCATCTGGCTTAATCTTACTATTACGCCTCAGATGTTTAGGTTATTGCCTCATCCTTATATGCTTGCCAGTTACATGCACCGAATCTGTGTCAAGTCAGTTGACCTCACAGTCATGTGATGTTATGTAAGCATGTACAAAACAATAGTGCCAATGCTGGGAAGCCATCGTAGAAGAGCGAAGAGTTTAATTCACGGGACCTATTTAGCCAGCTTTACGTGGTTGATTGACGCAGACGCCAGACCGTTGCGGCCTGTTTTTTACATACCGTTGCGTGCGTTTGTAGTACAGACGCTAGTTCGTTCCCATCTTGTTAGCATGCCCAAAGTTCTTCCCCCCCTCGCCAAGCACAAGGTCACCAGAGACCCGGCGCATGGCGCAGTGAGACGGGCGCATAGGACTGCCCAAAATTAGCATTCACCCTTTCCCCGTGATCGCTAAATATTTCAGCACTTCCAGCTGCTTGAAGTTAGAGCCCATCACTCAGGAGATGGAACTATAGAGAGAGGCAGAGAGAGCGAGACAGCCATCTTCCTGCGTGAGTGCTGCGCCTCATGTGTATCTCTTCACTTATTCATGTGTTTATTTATTATTTCATCGGCGGCGCTGCACTCCCGCCCTCCAGCCCCCTCCGTCTGTGTCTGAGCGGAGATGTGGAGAGAGAGAGAGGGAAGAGAGAGCAGTCATTAATTCATTAAAGAAGCCCTTCCCTGCTTGTCTATCTCTCTTTCCCTCCCTCCTTCCTGTCTTTTTCCTCTTCCTCTCAGTCCCCCTCCTTCTTAACCCATTTCCTCTTTCCCTCTTGCCACTTTCCTTTACTTACGTGTTATGTTCTTTCATTGATACGGTTGACACCTTTTCTTGTTCTCTGAGCGTTTCCTGACTGCCGTTTTCTGTTTGTCGTTTTCATTAGCTCACAGTGTTTATAGGCTACATGCTATATTAAGATAATCTCGGTTGATCTGAAGTTGATCCTGTTGAAGATTATGGTGATCTACACGTGATCCTAAACCTTTAGGGCCCATTCTAATCAATGTTACTGTCTACACAGTATGTGGTTCGACGCAAGACAGAGTGTAAAATGATTCTCTGTTTGATTTCAGAGAGCGGGGCACAACCTGACACTCTTGGGCTTTCTCAGTTTGTGTTAATCCACATGGGGTTCAGAGTATATATTTTTTTTTATCATCAGTAATTTCACACTTGTCTAGAACAAATATATCACAATGCCCTGAAATGTCAGCAGGACACCAGGAGCCCTGTGTATAAAAAGTTGCACAGAAACATTCCTTAATTTGATCTTATGATCATTTCTCAAATATGTGTACGTTTGATTCATAGAATTAATGTTCAAACAGAAAATGTGCATGCACGTCTCTTTCAAATGTGAAATCTATGAATCGGAAACGATTGTGGTTTCAGCTCTCGGGCTTTAAAATGACTCCTAATTAATGTCAATTAACAGATAAAGTGTTAGAAGATATTAAGCAGACAGTCTCCTAAAACTCTAATGACTGCTATTTGACATGCAGTTGCAAAATTACTGTTAGTAGAATGTCTAAAGTGTACTATTGAAATAGAGTCTTACTAAAAAAAAATGTAATTTGACATGACTTGTTGATCTTTGTTTTATAATGTTTTTCTTTATTTACCCTAAAAATTGTAGTGAAATGTGAAAACCTGACCTGTATGTGAGGTTTGCAACATCTGACAGCTTAAAGTGTTTGATCTAATGAAAATAATGATAGTAATAATAATGTTTGTTATGTACTTATTTATTTGTTTTTCAAATAAAATAATCTGATTTTGTAGTTTGGCAATGAACACATTGCAACAATGCTTGGGATGGGATATATCTTGAAATAAGAATTTCGGAATATACTGACTGTTAGTCTTTATTCACCTGATTCTTGTGGTTTCTCATTAAAATGAATTAAGGTAAATGACAGCACTTATGTCTTAGAATAGCATAGTTTAACAATAGTGAGGCACATGTTACAACATACCCCATCTGCACAACTGGAATGTAAAACTGGTTAGTGTCTTCTGCTATTTAGCGAAGCATTCAGCAACTATCTAAACTGATAAATAGCTGACCGGATATTAACATAATTGCAGATTTGTCTCATTTTAAATTAATATTATGAGATAATAATAATAAAAAATATCTACTTATGCCAAAAATTAATTTTACTATTATAAAAAGAAATATTCAGTGATATCTTCAAAAGATGCCCACATTCACGCCCTGATTGGGTCTTCTGGATCAACAACGTCCATTAGAAATATTATATATTAACGTTTACTTTGTTTCTTTAAACAGAGGCATTATTTCTATTACTTTTCCAAATCTGATAAACATTAGTCTGATTTCTCTTCAGTGATCGTTCTGACTAGAGTATAGCTCATTTGCTTCTCATACGTCAGTCATATTTTGTATCAGTCACCTTGTATCTTGACAAGCAATGACAAGCTTCGATTACACTTCCGTGTTCTGTATATAATAAACGCAAAGAAACGTTACCGTGCATGAAACATGAAGCTAATAAACAAAGTTACAACAGTATATGATTTTTATGTAATTTTCATGAGATTCTGGCTTTTCATAACAATACTGTGCATTTACATGAGAAATGCTAAGCTAAGCTAGTTATGCAATTTGTGTTTAAAATCACCAGATCAAAATAAATAAATAATAAATGAAGCATACACAAATGAATCATTCATAATAGATCTACAACATGCATTTACAAGACACGTACATGTGCCGATGTCGAATTCTTTTCATATGGCATAATGAGAGTTCAAACTCAGGTAAGTCTATGGGACAGATGTTGAGTTCTTGTTCTTCCAGTCAGTGTGATTATTGGACTGCATCCAATCCGATCGATAAATCTCCTCCAGGCAGAGCTGATTCAAGAGTCTTACCATATCCACTGTCTTTCTCTAAGTTCCTGACGTCTGCCAACACTCCTGGGTCATTGCTGTATCGTTTTATATGTAGTTCTCTACATAAAAATCTGTCATTTACTGACTCTCATATCATTCTAAAGCTATAAGACTATAAGTTCACCTCATCATTGAAACATCATTGACCATGTTTGATCTGCTATATGTAATAAGACATTAATATGTGCTTTAAATGTGTAATATGCTTGAAATGTGCATGCTAGTAAATGGAGAGAATTGATCCGTAAACTAAAGCGTTACCTTATATTTATATGAAGTTCTGGAACCTTTAATAAACAGTTTAATTCTCAAATCTTTTTATGAATTTTCTAAAGCATCAACAGTTTTGGTGGAATGAACTTTCAATGGAGGGACATAAATCGCTCAGATTAAAAAAAAGGACAAAAGGGAGAGAAAGTCATGACAGAATTTTCAATTTTGGGGCTGTTACATGTTTGGATGTTTTTGTCGTTTCCCATCTGCTCTGGGTTTTTCCCTTGTGATCTTGTTTTGTTTAATTGGCGATTAGTTTCAGGTGTGTCTAGTTTATTATTATTGATTGTCTTTCCTTTCTTGTCCGTTCTAGTCTTTGTATTGTGTGTGTAAAACTGCTACCTAGATTATATTAAGTGCTTCCTTGTTTATATTAAATGTGTTAAATTGTTCTGACGTTAAACTCCTTCTCCATGGAGGCTCATAGGCTATACTTCCTAGAGGGAACGAACTATCAAGACCGCTTTCTACCACTGAGGCTTGAGCGAGCGCCCCAGTGGGCGGTCCTAAGGAAAACTTTGCCGCATTTGTGGAATGGGTGTTGGCACATAACAACTCGGTGTTCACTGTTAGCTCTCCGGATGATTCACTGCTTTCCCCATTCCACCTTGTCCAGAGACCAGCCCACCACCATTAACAGCGGTAGCGGCCCATGCCAGACAGAGAACCAGAGCCTGCTGTGACTGAGCAACTCATCGCAACACAGCCCGAGCCAGTAGTGACTGACCAAGTGCGTTAACCAGCAACATCGTCCATCCCAGAGAAAGTATTGGTGGAGATCAAACGCTTGGAGGAAAGCCCCACCCACATTCCCACTGCTGGGGGTGAGCTTAAGTTTGTATTTGAGGAGGATCTGATAGACTGGTTTAGAGAGGTTGTTGTACCCAGCTCCCATGAATCTCCGCTGTTTCAGTACAGCTTCTGTGTTCCCTCCCATCCTCCCTCTCCCACCTCCTCTCATGCCAGTCAATTTCTTCACCCTATCTCCACTGGTTCCTGTCAGCCCCTCGGCTCACCCTCAGTCCGAGTCATTGGGGCGCGCTGATCCACCTTGGGGCATCCAGTCTCCAGCTCCGCTCAGGCGTGAGGATCCCCTGTCTCCGCCTCCTGCCGTTGAGCCCTGGACTTCACCTCGGCCCTTCAACCCATCAGCTCCGCCTTGACTCCTAGCTCCCTCACCTCCACCGTGGTCCATCGGCCCACTGGCTCCACCAGGCTACTCTTTCACTCCGGCTCCACCTTTGTCCTCAGTCGCTCCGGCTCCGCTGCCGTCTTCCAGATCCCCACCTCCGCTTTAGTCAACTGAGCCTTCAGCTCCGCCTTGGCCCTCCGGATCCTCAGTGTCACCCTGGCTCTCCGTCTGCTCGACTCCATCCTGGACTCATTCTCCATCGGTGTCTTCTCCATCAGTCTGCTCCCTGGATTCATCAGCCCTTCCAACACCATGGCTCCTCCCTCTGTCGACTCCAGCGACTCCAGTTTATTATCATTGATTGTCTTTCCTTTATAATTTGCTTTCTGTCCTTCAGTTCTTGTCTGTTCTCGTCTTTGTATTAAGGCTATGTGTGTAAAACTGCTTCCTAAATCTTTGTTTATATTAAATGCGTTAAATTGCTCTGACGTTTACTTTCGTGCTTGGGATTATACATGCACCCTTGACAGGGGCGAATTAACATTTTAAATTTGAAATACCTATAGATAGTTAGCCTTTGAGAAATTAGCTCATTGAAAAATTGACTGGTAGCTTGCATGAGTGTGTCAACCTGAAGTTACAGGAGTCTGCTATTTTTAACCATCTTTGAAATGTTAATATTATCAAACTAACATGCATGAAAATACACTGCACACTAGTTGTTTGGCTCAATCATTCAGTGAGTTCAGAAAAAAGCACAAATTAAACACAGGGAGGAATCCATCAGCATTACAGTCAAGACCAGCTAATTCAATTCTCAGTTATGTAGAGAAGAAAGTAAAAATCTATCTATAATATATTAATTCATCCAGTTAAAAGGAACATTCTCAGAACTTTGACTATGTTTGCTAGCTCTCTATCCATCTTAGATCCCATTCTAGAAGTCTAAAAGCAGGTGGATCTCATTCTGGACACACACAGAGAGAGGAGAGAGAAACGGAAATACTGAAAGATGATGTCACACAGCGTGTTGGTAGAGTCGATCCTAGAACATATTGTGTGAGTATGTGTTTTAACTGTTTATTCAGGCTACATTCACTAATTGCGATGTGATGTGCAGTTCATGAGCTGACATTTCATACAATCCTAGAGTGTGAGGAAGGTTAACTTTTCTTTATTGAATGACGTCATGTCTCACGGCCTATAAGGTCACAGGTCACAGCAGCACACAGAGCCCAAAAGAAGACCCAAATGTGTGTCTGTGTGTGTCCTTCTCTTCTCTCAAAGGATCCCTATCAGAACATTATCATTCCTCTCTCTCTCTCTCTCTCTCTCTCTCTCTCTCTCTCTCTCTCTCTCTCTCTCTCTTTCTCTCTCTCTCTCTCTCCCTGCTCCCCCTCTCTCCTCCCCTTCTCTCATTAAAACTCTGCGCCTCGGCTTCTAATTAAATCCCACTTGAAAGTCTTAAAAGTCAGACTCAGATTGATTCAATTTGCATTTCTGAACAGGGAACATTGCCTAAAAGGATAAATAAATTGGTTGAGAAAAAAAAAAAATCCTCTTTTCTGCGAGCTGTGTTGTTTCATGTAAGACAACACTCGCATGCCAACACATGCAAACACACACGCGCGTATGCGTGCATGCACACAATATTCCGTTGTCACCTTTCTGACACAAAAATCATTAGTTGGATTGAACGACAACGGATTTATCCTCTACCTGCGTGTGTTTCGATATTACTGTGATAACTATGAGTGCATTCACACTCACACAATGACACACACACACACATGCTGGGAAAGACAATTACTGTGGGTTATACTTACTCTCACTGGCAGATATCCAACATCGCTGTTTGACAGCAGAGAGAAAGAAAGAAAGAAAAAGACTTTTAATAATCATATAGCTGTATGACAGTCAGAAGTATAGCGCTGAGGAGTGAGATCTATAGCTCCTCACTGTGTGTCTCAGCCCCTTACACTAACTTACAAAGAGATAGTTCTTTATTATACTTGACCACATACTTGGTGGATGAGTGACTTTTTATATTTAGTATCTTTACCTCCCTGTTTTTTTTTTTTTTTTTCATCTATGATACAGCTGCATGCATACATTTCTCTCTTTATGGTATCATTGGACTGAGCCTGTGTATGACCACAGCTCACATGAAGTAACTGGCCATTGGCAACACCACACACAAAGAACAGCACTGCATGCAGAGCAACAGTCACCCCTGCTGGTGCTCTCTGATATCGCAACAAATTTGTATTTCTTTTATTACAACTAGTTTTACAGAAATGTATGTCCAAATGGAATTGAGAGAAGGTTTTAATATTATCTTATTATTTATTTATTAGTTAGTATTTTTTTTCCACCCAGGGAGCATTATTTGGAGGGCTCTGAAAGCCTTAAGAGCTGAACCCCTTCTTTTAAAAGAAATGAAAACTAAATAAAAAAAACAAATGTATTGATTAATTATTTTTCTTTCTTTCTTTCTGCATATTTATTTATTTAGAATATATATAACAGCAAAAAAAAAAAAAAAAATGTGTGAGGGGTAGGTGTAAGGGTGGGGCTAGGGTAAGGTGATGTAAAATAAATTATAGTATCATAATAAAGGTATCTTTTACAAATCTATTAGAAGCTAAATTAACTTTTAAATGTTAAAAGTTTATGCATAAATGTACACCGGGGTTATATGCAACCATAAAACAATATATTATGTTTATAGCTTGCAGTATTCCATTTGTACCATCATTTCATCCAGTTTTTTACATACTAGTTGCTCACTGGTAAAAAACCAACAAACAAAATAAATAATAATAATAATAATAGCAATAATAATTCTTTCAGACAAGATGGGTGCTTTTGAAAAGCTATCAAGATGCTTTTTGTGTAGTTATGGCTTCTATCAGGAGATCCTAAATGACAAAACGAAGTAACATATGTTGTATAATGCCTGGATCATCTACCATACCCCACATTGCAATGCTCTCCTGACATGGATGCCCATTTCCAGAGTGTTAACTGAACCAGATGCAATGAGCAGTGGTTTTTAATCTCCTCTGTACTACCAGAATCTAGGTAGAATCTGCTACAAAGTATTTCAAATTAGATTAAAAAGCAAAGTAACTGCATTAATCGTTGAGATTATAAATTGATGATGATGGACTTGCTGACCAGAACTGCTTTAAATGTTATTCTTTTTCGTGCAGTCAGCAACAAACATCTGTTTAATTTTTAGCTGTACTTCACATGCAGTCCAGCAGAGAGCAGCCAAGCTCTGTTTGTATTGAGTCTTCCTGAAAGAGTGTGTTAGTCTGTAGGTGGAGAGAGAGAGAGAGAGAGAGAGAGAGAGAGAGAGTCAATCGTTATTAACAGCAGGCAGATGAGTCACTGCATGGAGGAGTGAGTGTGCGTGTGTGGGGGGGTGGGTGGGTGCAGTACAGAACACCCCCAGGTGTCTTCACACACTGCCAAGGGCCTGATGCTTATTTGTTAGCCCTGTTTGCTTGTGTTGTGTGTTTTCAACTGAGCTGTCTCTTTTATAATCTGAGACTTTGAGTCTGTTTTGTGAACTTTGCATCTGTATGATGCATTTAGTCACCTCTCATTTTATGTTCATTCAGAAAAAGTTAATTTGTCTGTATCTTTCCATGTGAATATATATATATATATACATAAAATGATTATTTTTCCCTAAGTACAGTACTTTTTAGATTAGCCTACATATGGATCTCAAGGTAAACTAACTATAATAGTCTGTTGTGGTGTCATGGTCTAAATACTGTTATTATATAAATATGAAAATAACACAAAACTGAAATAAGCCAATTAACAACAGTCTGCACACAATTTATGTAACACATAATGAGTGAAAAGAAATTTGGTTGTATTTAGATATGCCTGAGTGACACGACTGTTATCTGCTTCCTTTTGTGGTCACTCTTGTCAAATGCTGTATCCGCTTCTGTTTAGGTATGCCATTTCTCTAACAACATTTGCAATAACCCTTCCAACCTCCTACCCCAGCATCTGAAACACACATACAAACTGTATTTTCTATCCTCTAACCCTTAAACTACTGTTAAATAAACAAAATACTGTTCATAGCACTTCATTCTGTGTGTACACAGTACACACACACACAGAGGTTCTGAGAGTCCGCTCAGTAACCCATGTACCTGTGTTTTCTGATGTTTGTGATGCATCATGGTAAAAACAGTCTGTGGTAATTAAATGGGGTAAAGGCTTGTGTGTACACAAGAAAACATGTGTGTACCTCCTATACACAACATATTGAGCTGGTACCATAGTACAGTAATCGTAATAGATTGTAGCACCATGACATGCCCCCCTCCAAAAAAAAAAGGAAATAGTAATAACTGTTAAGAAGCGGACGGGACACAAACGGTAAGTGCACAAATTATATTTATTAAATGCCATAGAATATGACAACAGAGGAGAACGGGGATAATTGGTGAGTATCAGTTTATCTTTAGACAGTTTATCTGAGGGGAATATGATGTGACGATGGAATCCTTTCTTTACAGATGCGTTGGATGAGTATGGAGACGAGGAAGATGCAGATACGAGGAGAGACCACCAAACACCACATGAAACTTGGAATCCAGAGACGATGGAGAGACACAGGAGGGATCCGGGAGCCTGGGAGGAACACAGAGACTGAGGAGCGCAGAGAGGTAAGCACAGGGTAAGTATAGCAATGGGTAATCAAATAATAGAGAATGTCAAGAGGACTTTACTTTTTTTGTATGTTGTCCAATATAATCCAATAGAAATGTATTATTTTGTCGCCTGACACTGACAGGTAGGATGGATTCTGATTGACTGTCTATGTTTTTTATTTATCAAAAAAACAAAAAAAAGTTTTTTTTGGAAGTGATTCCAACAATATTTCCTCTACATCAGTCTTGTTGTGGTGTGGACTCTGCTATATTCATACAGATATGTTTATTGTTGTTGGTGTGAACAGACTATGAATGTATATGTTTGTTTGTTTCTTGTTCTGAATTCTCCATAGTCTTATTCACTAGTCTTTGTAGTCTTATTCACTTATTCTCTAGTCACAAGTCTTTGTAGTGATTGTATTGGGGTTGCGATGGGAAAGTGTGCTTGTCACTGTGGAGGTGTATATAAGTGTGTTTATGTGTATATGCATGAATCTCATGAGGAATGCAGCTGGTTTAGTGCAGGCACACATTTGCATGGCTGAGTCAGCACACTTGCTTGCATCATAAATTCCCCGCTCTGTCATTGGCCGTCGTTATGACTCAGAGCTTCAGAGCGTGGGTGGCGCAATACCTGCGGACTTCAACATGCATAAAAGTGTGTGTGAGGATTTACCTCAGGGGGTTATGTACAGATACATTCTTCCAGACAGTGAGTGGGTGATGTGCTTTGGGGAAGGATGGAGCTGTACCTCAGAAGTGAAAGGGTGCAGTGAATGAGTCACTCTGGCACTTCAGGACTCCCCCACAAATCCTTGGTTGTCCATTACACTCCACTCGACTCTGGACTCATGGACCGGCTGCGTATCCTGGGTTTCTGACACTGTGTTACGTAATGATGTACTAATTGAAATTGTGTTGTCTCTGTTATTCCCATGTTCTCTGGGAATCTATACTCAACCTGGAGGTGCTATCAAGGGCAAACATGCTCTTCAGGCTCATGATAAAATCAATTCCTGTTGTATAAACCAAATCCTTTTCTTAATGGATATTCTGATTCTCACTCATAATTATTACTGTAAGTAAATGAATTGTGAATTGTTGTTTTATGTCACATTTCACGAGTTCACACTTACATAAAATTAGATCAAGCAAGGGTTAAGCATATTTGGCATCCAGTCCAGGGAGAGGGGTCCGAGCTCGGTGTCCCGCCTGATCCCAAAGCACTCCCCCCTATAGGGCAAAGAGAATTGCTAAAGGTGTGGAATCGGAGTGGCGAAGGGATGCTGAATTGAGAGATACTGAAGTAGGACATATGTGATAATTTATAGGAGATTACTCCTAGATTGTTCTGATTGGATAATGATATTATCACTAATGATGTACCAGCCGTATAATTATCTGTGCATGCTCCTCCTGAAATTTGTTTATATAAAATCACTTAAATTTAATTACTTTTTGTAAACTAAATTGCTTCTCATTTAAAATTATTTTACCATTTATGTTGGGTAAAATGCAGAATCTAGCAAGAAATAAGAACACGTTCACACTAAGTACGGTAACGATAAAGATAACTTTAAAGAAATAGTTCAAAAACTCATTTGAAATATTAATGAACAGCACACATAGCATACACACCACAACGATAAAGGAGAGAGAAAGATTTTTTCCAGCTGATGAATGATATAAACATTGCAGAATCCGTCCTGTTCTCACAAGCTCGAGAATTTAAAGCGGCAGATGCTTGTGCACTGAGAAAGAATATCTTTAATCTTTATAGTTATCGTGCTTGATGTGAATGGTTTTAATAACTTATTTTAACAGTATAATTTTTTTTTTAAAAGGTTTGGGTGTGTACGTTTTTTTTATGTTTTTTATTTTTTTTTAATTTGCATTAATTTTGCATTAATTTGATCCAAAAATGTAGTACAGCTGTGATATATTATTATAGTTCATTATAGGAAATATAGGTAACAATTTACAATAGGTATAACACTTGTCAACTATTAACTATGACGTTTCACTCAATTAATTCCTAATTTGTTGCTTATTAATAATTAGTAAGGAAGTTGCTAAGTTAAGGTACAGTATTGGGTAGGATTATAGATGTAGAATAAGGTCATGCAGAATAAGGTATTAATATGTGCTTAATTAGCACTAATAAATGGATTAAATTCAAATGCTTATAAGCAACTAATTGTTGTAACCGTAAAAAAATAACCGTAAAAGTGTTACCAGAATATATTTCAAAATGCAATTTAATTTTCTGATGTAAAGCTGAATTTCCATCATTATTACTTCAGTCTTCCTAGTCACATATGCTGAATTAAACTATAAACATTTCTGATTATTATCAATGTTAAAAAGAGTTGTGCTGCTTCATATTTTTATGGAAACCATTATTTAAGAATTATTAGGATGCTTTGAAAGCTCAAAATCATTTATCTTAAAATAAAAACCTGTTGTAGCATCATACAAATCTTTACTATCTCTTTTGAACAAATGAATGTGCCCTTGTTTAATAAAAGTATATTAATTAAAAAAGTTATGCATTCAAAAAAAGTCATTCAAAACAATGCACAATTGCCTTAACCTTTTAACAGCTAAATTGAAGTGTAACACGTCTCAAGGCAAAAGAAGAAGAGCAAAGCTTTATCTGTTTGCTGACAGATACGAAGGAACATTGAAGGCATCATGAATGTCGACAGTCACAGTGACAGAAAGACAGATCTTGTGTTCGCTTGTTCTCTCTTTGACGTAATGAGACTTCAGTGCTCTAGTCACATCAGCACACTGACCTTGTATTTTTAGTCAGCAAATTGTCTTTCTCTCCCAGTACAACAGAGAGACAGTGCAAGAGCCTTTTTTTTAAATAAATAATTCACCTGGATATATATTAAGTTCTTATGAAATCATTAACTCACCCTCATGTTGTTCATGTTGTGCTTCCACTGAACACAAAATGAAACATTTTGATGAATGTTCACAATAGACTCTTTTCACACTTCAGACACTTCAAACTCAAGTGGGTGAAAACAATGTAGCTTTTCTAGCAGAGTATATTTTTTTTTAACAAGAAAATATGTAGCAAACAATTTATATTGTATGCCAGCAGAATAGAATTTAAGACTTTAAGCTTTATTTCAAAGGGTTGAACAAAAAATATTACATAAACTGCTTAAGGAATTACAACCATTTTTATACACAGTTTTTCACAGCTATTTTTAGGGGCACAAACATAACAGAGCAAATAAATGTTAATTTTTAATATATTGTTGAATATCCTTTGCAGACTGCCTTAAGTCTGGAACTCATGGACATCGTCAGAGACTGGGTTTTCTTCTTTGTGATGCTTTGTCAGACCTTTGTGAGTCTTTCTGCTTTTAGTTTTGTTTGTAACAAGTGAAATGCAGCCCAATCAGGTTGAGGTCAGGAGAATGCTGTATGTTTTTGGGTCATCGTCCCACTTGTACTACTGTATGAAACATTGCCCAATCAACTTTGCTTGATACTGAATCTGGGCAGAAAGTATATCCCTGTACACGATTCTGTCTTCTGTTACACTATCACTAAACATCAGTAGCCCAGAACCTCTGGAAGCCATGCCTATGCATCACACTGCTCCATGTTTAACAGATGTTGTGTGCTTTGAGTCATAAGCTGTTCCAAGCATTCTCTATACTTTTTGTCTTACGCTTCTTCGTTCTGGCACAGGTTGATCTTAATTTTAGCCACCCAAAGAATGCTTTTCCAGTCTGGCTTTTTTTATTTATTTTTTTTTGTTAGCTATTTCTGCACTTAGTCTGATTTGGCATTGTTTGCACCTCGTGGTGAAGACTCTTGTGACTCTTTCTCTTGGTTGTAGACTTTGACAATGAGATGTCTGCCTCCTGGAGAGTGTTCTTCTCTTGACTGTATGTTGTGAAAGCATTTTTCTTTACCATATTGATTATTCTCCGATCAAATCTGTCTGTTATCCTCCGTGGATGTACAGGCCTTGATGTTGCAGGGCTAAATAGTGCATTATTTGTATCAAACTTTTGGCCAGTTTAAATGTTCCTGCTATTTCTCTGATGGATTTGTTTACTTTGACTGTATGATGTGGGTTCACAGCAATATCTTTCAAATGGAAATGGCACACTTGCAATCAACTTCAGCTGTAATTCCTCCAATTTTTATGAGGTCAGGGCGTATTTGTTTTATTAGGGGCTTTCACACTTTTTATAGTTCAGAACTATTGATAGGAAGTTCCTACTTTTTGGTGTGTTCACACAAGAATTAGGAATATATTTAATTATAGGAACTTTGAACTGATTTATCTCCTACTGAGGAGTAATTAGGAGTAGGGTCTAAAACAGTTCTATAGGAACTACCAGTGACACAAGTGTACACTGACTGGCCAAATGCATGCAAACATGGAGTCAAATCACCATTATTAACAACGCAAATTCTAAAAAAAGAAAAGCTAAAAGAATGTCAAATGTCATGAGCCAATGTTTTATTCACAATAGAACATAGATAACACAACAAATGTTTAAACTGATTTATTTATTTTTTTTCAGACAGGCCATAGTACTGTAACATCGTGTTTCTGTCCTGTATCGTGCTCCCCCGTGTCTTTGTATATTTTGGTTCAGTCCTGTCTATTTGGTTTCTTCCTCATTAGTTTGATCATCTCACCTGTTGTTTTTACACCTGTCTCCACTTTTGTTCTGATTTGTAACCATTTAAATACCCTTGTCTTTTCATTGTGAGTTAGGTCTTGTTAACGTTGTTATGTTGTGTAAAACCTTGTGTGTGTTTCGTCTGCTGCCTCGACAGCATTTTGCACGAGCTGCATGCACATTCACGACAGAACAAGACCTCAAAACTAGAGGATGGCGTTCCGTTCACAGAACGCGGACATCCTCGCTGATTCCTGTGCTTTTCGGCGGACTCTTCAGCCAGGAAGCCGGCTCGCGATCCGGCGCGGACTGCCACCAAAATCTCCTTGCCAGCTCTACCCACGAGATGTGTTTCCGGTTTCGCCTTCGCGGCATGGAGGTTCATGTGAGGCTTTCCCGTGGGCTCCGCCTCCGATCACCTCACACGAGGAGGCGAAGAAAATATGGGGAATTTTTGAGCTGGTGATGAAGATGGCGACAGAGGAGATGGACGCCGTTTCTGCCCCATTGTTACAACCACTGTCATTGCCACTACCCGAGTCTGCACCATTGTCACGGCTGTTGCCAGGGCCGGCCCAGCGATCGCTGTTACTGCTTGAGCCTGCAACGCTACCACCATTACTGCCACAGTCTCCTGCGCTGCAAGAGCGCCCTCCTGAGTCTCCTGCGCTGCAAGAGCGCCCTCCAGTGCCTACCCACGCAGTTGCTGTCACTGCCAGAGCCTACTACACTGCCGCTATCGTTGCTAGAGCCAGCCCAGCTCCCGCTGTCACTGCTTGAGCCTGCCACGCTGCGGTTGTCGGCGCCAGAGCCGGCCCAGCTATTGCTGCCATTGTCCATTCCTGAGTCTGCCCAGTTACCATTGCCCTTGTTAGAACTTGTCATGCCATCTTGGCCAGAGCCTCCTGAGCCTGTGGCGGAGGACTCGCTGCCATGGCCCGAACCACCTGAGCCCGTGACGAAGGACCCGCTGCAATGGCCCGACCCTCCAGAGCCCGTAGCGGAGGACCCACTGCAATGGCCCGACCCTCCAGAGCCCGTGGCGGAGGATCTGCTGCGATGGCCCGGCCCTCCAGAGTCTGCCGCGCACCCCGTGCGGCCCCCAGAGTCTGCCGCGCACCCCGTGCGGCCCCCAGAGTCTGCCGCGCA